>JAQZBX010032034.1:0-26060 GCA_029593785.1 Cabassous unicinctus | reverse complement strand
TCCTTGTGAGGGCAGGCTGGCCCATGCAGCCTAGTGGGCTGATGCAGCAAGCCCTCACAGCAGGAAGCGGGTGTGGCTCAACTGATGGAGCCCCCGTTTACCATGTGTGAGGCCCCGGGTTCGCTTCCCGGGGCCTCCTTGTGAGGGCACGCCGGCCCGCACGGCGGGGTGGGCTGATGCAGCAAGACCTCACAGCAGGAAGCGGGTGTGGCTCAATCAATAGAGCCCCCGTTTACCATGTGTGAGGCCCTGGGTTCGCTTCCCGGGGCCTCCTTGTGAGGGGAGGTCGTGGTGGGCTGATGCAGCAAGACCTCACAGCAAGGGGGAGATAAGCAGACACGGAAAAAACACACAGCGAATGGACACAGTAAAACACAAGCAGCAAGGGGGGGATAAATAAATAAATAAATCTTAAAAAAAATAAAATAAAATAAAGTGATTTCCTCATGACTTTAAAAATAATTTTAAGCTTTTGAACAATTTATTTTGGTGAGAAACTAAAAACTAGTTACTGTAATTTACTGGGTACTCAATATTAATTTTTGAAATAATTGAATAGATGGATGTGGTTGATGTAACGTGCTTGATATTTATTGCAAATATATTAATTATCTAGTTTGTTGCTAGGATAAATGGCTGTATGAGGCTTCTATTTTCCTGATCTGTAGGGAAAGTGTATAGGATCTGAATTCATAGGACTTGTGTTAATGTCTCAGTTTTGTCAATTCTCCTTATGTAAATTTCAGCCCATGTGAGCTTTCAACTCTTTGTCTTAGAGTGGAGATAATAATTTTTATATTATATGAATATATTGAGATAATGGGTGTGAAAAGTGAAGCAGAATGTGTATGTTAACTCCCTGCTCAAGATTATGCCATAACACTCTCCTATCTTAGCCATTATATTCCAGTTCTTACGACTAAATTTCAAGGCTGTTTGTGGCTTCACAACCCAGTTTATTAAGCCATTTTCTTCCTACTTCTCAACATAAACTCCTTTGTAGTCAGCCTTAGTATTAGCAAGGCTTTTCTTAATAAGAAGCTTGTTTCTACCTTCATGTCCTTGCTTATGGATTTCTTGCTACTTAAAATGGTCTCTCTATATTTAAAACCCGGCATATTTTAAATTCTTTGTGAAGGCAGCACTGAATATTCTTTTGTATACTATTAAATCCTACTTTGATGATGGTTAGTATTGTAACATTTAGTATTTAAATTTTTTAAATACTGATTTTATATCTGTAGTGCTGGTATGTGAATGTGTATGTGTGTGTGTTTATTCACATGAGTGTGTGTGTCTATAATGATGTTTACAGTCTTCTCATCTGGTTTGAAACTGCCAATGTTGATTTTTTTTTTTTTAAGTGTTTTCTATGTCTTTGACAAATGCCCACCTTATCCATTCATCCCTGCTTCCCAATCCTTGACCCCAAACATAGTGTTTAAAAATACTTTTTTTCATATATCTATTTTTTATTTTTAAAGAAGCTTTAGATTTCATAAATGCTACATCAAAAATATAGGGGGTTCCCGTACACCCTACCCCTCCCCCCACCACACTTTCTCACATTAACATCTTTCATCAGTGTGGTACATTTGTTACAATTGATGAACACATATTGAAGAATTGTACTAACCAAGGACTATAGTTTACATTATAGTTTACACTTTGCACTGCACAATTTCATAGGTTTTGACAAAATGTATAATGGCCTGTATCATCATTGTAGTGTCATGCAGGACAATTCCAGTGTCCTGAAAATGCCCCCATATTGCACCTATTCTTCCCTCTCCCTCCCCTCAGAACTTCTGGTGGCCACCTTTATATCAATGATACAAGTTTCTTCCATTGCTAGAATAATCATTAGTCAAATTTAGTCCATAGTTGCTTTCCTCCCTTAAGTTTGTTCATTTCTCAATCTTGAGGATTTGGTGAAGCCCACCACCCTGTCTCCAGGCTTAGATCCCATGGAGCAGATGGATGGAACTGTATTGCTTGCAGTTGCAGACACTCTCTGCTTCCTGGGATGGGCGTTGACCATCATCATCTCCTTGTAGTTAGCCTGGGTGAGTCCAATGAACTGGTGAGTAGGTGTTACAACTCTGCTGAGATTCAGGGCTCAATCGGCATATGAACAGACCGATGATTTAAGTCCTCTGAGACATATATTTAACAAGTATAGTGCTAATTATAGTTTCAAATAAAAGGAGCAGAAGAGCCACGTGTAAGGAAATTATAAATGAGTCTAGCTCTGTTACATTGTGGAGCATATATTCCAAAGTAAGGCCCATTGACAGGGTGCTGAATTCCTGAGATTTTCTGCTCAGAGTGTCTAGATGTCTCTAGAGACCTTAGGATCCCCACTGTTTGAGGCACTGTTTACTGTGGCAGTCAATGAGATCCTACTGAAACATGCATAAGTGTAACCTTTGTTCACGTGGTCATGGGGCATTGTCTCGGTGGGTGGAGACACACACAATAACCAAAAGAATATTGAATTCCCATCCTGGGAAGTCCTGCTACATTCTCTAATAGAGCAGCAAAAATCCCCCGAGTACATGGTCAGTGCCTAGTGAAGGAGGATAGACCTTTATGCCAGGCCCTTGATATTGATGGTTGTACTTATGAATCTTTTCAGTGAAATTGAAACTTAGCCTAGTATTATGTATTGCCTAAGAGTTACCTCCTGAAAACCTCCTTGTTGCTCAAATGTGACCTCTCTTTAAGCCAAACTCAGCATGTAAATATACAACCTTCCCCCTAGTGTGGGACATGGCTCCCAGGGATGAGCTTCTCTGGCACTGAGGGATTATTACCACGCACTGACTAGTGATGAATCTGGGAAAAGACCTTGACCAAAAGGGGGAAATAGTAAATATAAATGAGTTTTTGTAACTAAGAGACTTCAAAGCGAGTCAGGAGGTTATTCCAGAGGTAACAATTACTTTTTGATACAAAGAAATCCTTATAAATTATATTGATTCTGTCTTTTAAAAGAAATTTAAAAAAATCATTAAACCAAATACCCTACATAACTGAAAAAAGGTAGATAATTTGAACACTTTAATGCTTTATTATTTGGTGAATCTTAATTATTTTTATTTTTGTTGCTTTACTTAGAACATTTCCAAATTCCCTCCTGCTCCATTTAACTATAAAGAATAGAAGCAAACTTGTTATTGGGCATGATGAATGTAATAGGTTTAGCACTGAATGCTTCCATCTGTCCCACAAATACATATAACTCTCTCATGTTTACTCCTTAGTATCCAGGTGACATTGATGTTTTCGAAGTATCCCAGAGCATGTAGGTGGCTGATGCAGAAATATCCCAGCAGAATTAATCTGTTTTTATCCAGATAGTGATTCCTATACTCTGATTTCTCAGAATAGCATCTCCTTTGTCTAGTCACTGATCGCTAGTTTCCATGATTTCTCATATCTTGTGGACTGCCAGATTTAGCAAGTAAAAGTATAGGATGCCAAGTTAAATTTGAATTTTGGATAAACAGCAAATCCTTTTTAGTATAAGTATGTCTCAAATATTGCATGGGATATACTGATACTAAAATTTATTCACCATTTATCCAAAATTAAAATTTAACTGGTGTACTGTATTTTGTCAGGGATCCCTATCCATATGGCTTTCATTATCTTTCTGTGAATAGCCAGAAGTAAACCCTAACAGTCTATCCATTATTTCAGCTCCTGTCCTACAAATATATGACTCCCATTCTGCTGAATGACTAGTATTTCAATGCAGTCCTGTCAAGGTTACTGGGTTCTGTCATATTCCAGTTGTCTTATAAGCATAGAGTAGAGAACCAAGTGACAACTATGTCTGCCTTGAAACAGGCACATTCCTTCCACTGGCATAAATCATTTTTTAATTTTTTTGCTCAAGCACAGCTTATGACTAATATGAACACTGGCCCAGGTGCAAGCCAAGTTCTTGGGAGCTTTCCTTGTGGTTGGTTTCTGGGTTAAGTTTACTGGTTTGCTTTGTAAAAAAGTTTAATTAGCAATTACTTGAAAACTCCAGAATTCAATGCATCTGACTACTCACATTACAAGGGTATTTCTGTATCCCCTAAATGCTGCATGGAACTCCCTTTAGATTAATTACTTCTCAAAGTAGCAATGAGATGGATTACCCTGTACTAATTATTATATGATGGTGCCCTCCAATGGACCAGAGAATTGAGCCACTGGCATTACCTGTCACCTGTGCCAATGGCATGGTCCCATCTTTTCTGACTTTATCACATGTGGCAATCTTGCTTATGGATTAAGTTGGAATGAAATAACCATTTGTAATGATTTTCTGGAGGTGTGCTAAATACCAGAGTAGAAACTTGTATGTTTTAGTCATGAGTTTATATTATATCCATAACTTATAATGAGAACTGAAAATGTGTTTCGTGAATAAATAAGTAAATGCATAAATGAACAAATGCATGAATGAGTGAATGAATGACTATGACTGGAATATTTGCATAGATATATGCAAAAAATACTTAATCAAGCTTCTTGATGTCAGGAACTTTCATTCAAAAGTTGTCACTATTCTTCACAAGATTCTGCCTCCAGATTGCACACTTCCTCAGAGGTCAAAACCATTTTGGTTGTTGGTCTGTGTCATAAGATAGAATATCCAACAGCATATACCTCTTCCATATTGAGAACAATTCCAGGCCACTAGCTAGTTCTGTCAGGCCTCAGATTCACTGTTTGTAATGGTACCAGTTGTGCTACTAGAGTCAAGAACATCTCTGGGAATTCTAGGGTTTCCTTTGCTTGCCATTTCCAATGTATCCATAGACATCATCTTTACAGATTTGCTCCCATCCCAGGACCATCTATGACTATAGTCTTCCCAATTCCCCTACTAAACTTAACCCATGGCAGTTTTCCTGAAGGAAATTTTGGTCTATATATCCCTAGGCCCAAATCCATTTCATTCTGGATGAGAGCCTTAGTGGATGCTCTCTAAATCAAGTTGCATCTTCCCTCTCTTAACCCACAGCTCAGAACTCAGATAGTGTGTAAATAGGACATACTTCTTATCAGCAGGCATTTATCTCCTTCATGGACTTCTACTTCAGAAGCTCAGTTATCACATCACCCAGTAAACTCTCTAGGTTGGTTTCCTTAGGTTGCTGTAACAAAGTACCACAAACTTGGTGGCCCAAAACAATAGAAATTTGTTGTCTCACTTATGGAGGGTAGCATCCAAAATCATGGTGTTGACAGGACCTCTGAAACCTGTAGAGGAGAATCCTTCCTTGCCTCTTCCCATCTTCTGGTGGTTGGCAATGCTTGGTTTGGTTTGCAGCTTCAGCACTTCAGTTTCTCTCTCATTGTCACAAGTCCTTCTCCCCTATGTGTCTGTATGTCTGCTCCCTGTCTTATAAGGACACCAGTCCTATTGGATTAAGGGCTCACCCTGCTCCAGTATGACCTCATCTTAACTTAAAATTCCATCTTCAATGTCTCTATTTCCAAATAAGATCACATTCTGTGCTATTGGGAGTTAGGGTTTCAACATATCTTTTTAGAGGTACAATTCACCCAATAACAGTTTATGATTCAACCCTCAACACCCTCCTTCATGGAACCCTTTGTTTTCCTTCCTTACTGTTTCTTTTCATCCATAATCTCTTCCCCAGTGTCTGCTGCTTCAAAAACAACTCCAATTCAAAAATAAGTACCTTTGTCTAAAATAACCTCCAGATAATGTTTTTGTGAGGTTCCACTAAAAAACCATTGCTGTCAGGAAATACATAAAACATGTATCCTGGAAGGCTCTTCTGTGTATCCTCCTAATTTTTTCATTCTACTTCACCTTTCTTAAACTTGAACAATAGATCATTATGATATTTCCCGTGTCTTTTATTTTCAACACCTGGACTTTTTTCTCGCTCTTGTTATCCATGAAAATGAGCTAAATTCCATCAGCTTCTCCTAATCTAGACACATAGTATTGGATATTTATAGTCTGAAATTTTTGACACTAGATCAGACCCTAATAACTGATTATTTAAAGGAAGTATGGACTTTAATACTTGACCTTGGATATGGCCAGATTTCTGCAGAGTACCCTGGGCTCATGGCTCTGATCCACCATTGTCCCTTGATGAGCTCAGGTTCTGTCCTGTTCAGGAGAGAGAGGAGAATTGGCCTTCGATGCAACATAGCAAAGGAAACATGATTCAGTCTATAATAAGTAGCTCTCGACTACATCTGGTCTGCCATTCTTAGATCTCTTTAATGGTAGTTTCATAACACTTCCCCTGGAATTTTAGATATTGGGTATATCCACTGCTAATAGCCCTAATTTTGTAGATGGACATCAGAATTCAGTAGCAAATGACATATTTAAATTAATTTTATATTATCCTCTATATATCCTCTTGTACATATAAATATAAACTTAAAATTAAGGTTCTGTTTTTCCATATGGTTCGCTTGAGGTAATATTACTTCTTCCTGAACTCCTGAGACTATGTTTTCTTCCTGATGATTCCTCCCCACATAAGAATATATATTCCTATTCTTTTGCCCATATTCTGAGCTCTATTTAGCCTTGAAAAGACTTCAAGACCATAATCATCAGTGGGTGGCACAGAAGTTTTGAGCCTCACTTAGCTACCTCATGTCTCAGCTTAAATGCTACTTCCTCAAGGAAGACATCCCTGACTTTAAGAGTCTAACCATCCTACATTGCCTCCATGTGTGCATCTTTTAGAATACAAGAGACATTTGGTCTGTCTTTCCACAAGACTGTAAACCCTTTGAGTGCAAATATCAATTTTTCCTTCTCAGAGTTGAATTTCTGGCACTTAGCACAATATATTACACATAACCAACACTCAGAAAATATCTGTAGAATTCATGGATGGATGGATGGATGGATGGAAAACAGATTGATGATGTCCGATAATTTGTCTGATAATTTGTTTTGGCAGAGTTGTTTGATGTGCAGAAGCAGACATTTGGCATTATACTGGCTACTGCTAAAGAAGAGCAGACATCAATGATTAAACAGATAGATATAATAGCCAAATGAATATTTGGATGTGTTTTTAATTACCAGTAAATATTTGTGTATTTTTACAGGAAAAATTTGAAACTGAATTGAAATATGAAATGACCGTTAATGGAAAAATTGCAGTGCTTTATTTGAAAAAAAACAAGTAAGTGCCTTTACTTCTTTATTTTCCTCATCAACAGAAATTTAGTATGTGGGTATGTAGAAAATATGCTAATTAAATCTGTTACTACTTTCTGCTCTCACAGACCTTGACTTAATAAGCTTTTGCTCTCAGCTGCCTAAGGGGGTAAGACAGATGCTTGTTTCTGCTGAAATAGCAGAAACACATTGGGTAAAACAACAGTTTACTAGTGCTCTGGTATTTTAAAATAAAACTCAGTGAATGAATTATGAGCAGACATACATTCTATCAAATTCTATGAAGGAGAAGATAAAGACATTCCAACTTTGCAATATTTTTTTAAATTTCTCCCCTATATTATTACATTCTATTCTTCCAACTCTCAAGGATGAGCTATTAAAACCATTTGCATGCAAATATTCTCGCTGTCCTGATTTTGTGATAATCAGGGTAGGCTAAACATTTGCTATATTAGAAACCATGCATGTGTCCCCAGACCTAGTTTTTCTCCCTAGGTCTGGTTTTTAGAATGCTGGTGATAAACTAAGACTGATTTATTATATGACCATCCTGTGTGGGATATGACTGTATCTCTAGCTATCTTTGGTCAACCTCAAGAGATATAGTAGGGGGACAGATGTGGCTCAAATGATTGGGCATCCATCTCCCATATGGAGGGACCTGGGTTCGATCCCCGGGACCTCCCAGTAAAATAAAAAGAAAAAAAAGAAAAATATAGAAAGCGTGCATGTGCGGGTATGCTGCCAGTCCCCGCAAGCTGGTGAGTCCCCAGGCCCTGTGTGTGGGCGTGCTGCCAGCCATGCAGCCAGATGATGACGTAATGGGAGAGCCAAGACGAGACGCATCGAAAAACCAGGAACTAAGGTGGTGCAGGCAGTAGGACGCCTCTCTCCCACATCGGAGGCTCGAAGGATCAAATCCCAGTGAAGACAGGAGAAGGATGAAAAGAGAGGGCAGGAAATGGACACAGAGAGTTGCCCAGCGAATGGACCCAGAAACAGCAAAAATGGGGGGCGGTAAAAATGGATAAAAGTAAATAAATAAATAAATCCTTAATAAAAAAGTATAGGGGAGTAAGATACGGACTATAGTTGGTAGTAATACTTCAACGATGCTCTTTCATAATTTGTTAACAAATGTTTCACAACAATGCAGAGTATTTGTGGTGGGGTGATGTGTGGGAGCCCTGTATGATGTTATGCATGTTTGTTTTGTAAGTTCACAATGTTTACTGAACACTTATAGTTGATGTATGTTCATGTGTGAATGATATACTTCAATAAATTGTTTTAAAAAAGAATAAAACCATTTGCAACTAGGAAAAAACCAGACACGTATAAGTTAAATGAAACTTTAGATCCAAAGAATAAGTTAGTGGTAAAATGAGAATTGGACTCTTCTGATTTCGACACCAGAGTGCTCTCTAGTTAACGCTCTACTAACTCCTCCATTTTTCTCATATATTGCTTTGTATTCTTATTCTATCATTCTCCTCATTCAGTCCATCACAAACCCTTCTGACCTTAACACTTCATTTCAATTTTTCCTGACACAGCTCTCACCCAGATCCGGATCATTCTATAACTATAATAGTTCAAAAACAGTTTTTCCTAATTCTGCATATTCAATCTCTTTCAATTCCTAGTTTGTTCTCAGAATCTAGCAAGATTCCCCCCATCCTCCAAATAGACAATTACCTTTTGCAAAATATAACAACTGACTGGAGTTTAGAAACAGTGTGATAAAATGGAAATGGTACAGGTTTTACCTTCAGGAAGATATGGACATGATTCTTTGCCACTTGAGTTATAGAGTTCATTTGAGAAATAGGGAGACTGATATGTATCTCAGAGAATTGTTGAAAGAATGAAATTAAGCAATACATGTAACATGTGAAACAGTGCCTGTTATAAAGATGGCATTCAGTACAGATTAGTTACTTTCTTCTCTCCTCACCTCCACCTCTTCTAAAATGTATTCAAATTCCTATTTTCTGGTGAACAAATGATGAATTTTAAGAATCTCAGTAAAAATGCTGGAAAGATCCTAACTACCATATTCAAATCAATTTCCAATAAGCTTTCTTCTGCCACAGTTTTTAAACAGTCCCTGGTAACTGAAAACAACTGGGTTGCAAAATGCAGTTAGCCTAAACTGGTGAGGACCATTGCCAATTTCATTCCTTTTCATCGCCTTTGTTCTTCTCCATTCCCGTTCTTTCTAAAGTCTCTTCTGAAGCGAGTATATATAGTCCTATGAGGACGTTGTTCCACACTACTCAGGAATGCCCCTGCCTCTTTCTGTCTTTCTATTCTAAGCATCCCTTTCATTCACGTACTTGTCTTGAGCTGTAAGGAAGAAGAGTTCAGGATTTAAAACTTTTATGCACATCCAGTGAAAGCTTTTACTTTGATCACTGGACTTTGTAACTAGCATGAGTAACCATGACATTTCTTGTTCTCCAGGGATCTGCTTGCGCCAGGCTACACGGAAACACGTTATAATTCATCTGGAAAGGAGGTCACCACAAGCCCACAGATCATGGTATAACAGAGTCTGCTAGGTTTGATGTTAATTGGGGTGTGATCTAAAGACCCAAAGGCAGCATCATTACCAGGCAAAGGGTAGAAGTAAACCAGCATTTACAGCATTGGTCCTTTGCTCAGCAGTAGTTCTTACCTACTTGACTCTCCAATGTATTTACTGCTTGATAAGAACAAAGGCATTCCTTGACAACCATAGTAACCCTTTCCATACTTGAAGGGGTCTTGTAGGAGGGTGGGCAGAAGGAACTTGTTCTTTTTTTGTTTTTAATTTTAATTTTTAAACAAGCTTTAGATTGCATAAATGTTACATAAAAAAATATAGGGGATTCCCATATGTTCCACCCCTCCCCTTCCCACACTTTCCTACATTAACAACATCCTTCACTAGTGTGGTACATTTGTTACAATTGATGAACATGTATTGAAGCATTGCTACTAACGGTAGACTATAGCTTATAGTTTATACTCTATCCTGCACAATTTTTATGTTGTGATAAAATATATAATGGCCTGTATCTGTCATTGCAGTGTCATGTGGGACAATTCCAGTGTCCTGAAAATACCCCCATATTACAACTATTCTTTCTTCTCCCTCCCCTCAGAACCTCTACTGGCTACTGCCTCTAGGATGAACTGAGAATCAAACCAGGGACCTCATTCATGCCAGGCAGGAACTCTTCCACTGAACCACCCTGGCTGCACGTGGCTACTGCCTTTATATTAGTGATAAAAGTTCTTCCATTGCTAGAATAATAAGAAGTCTATAATAGAATAATAATTCTACTTTAGTCCATTGTTCATTCCCCAATCTTGAGGATTTTGGGATGGTGATGCCCACTTTGCCTCTAGTTGAGAGGGATCATGGGGCAGATGGATGAAACTATCTTGCTTGCAGTTTCAGACACTCTCTGTTTCTTTGGATGGACATTGTCCATCATCATCTCCTTGTTAGTTGTCTTAGATGAGTCCAATGAACTGGAAAGGAAGTGCTGCAACTCTGCTGAGATTCAGAGCTCAACCAGTACATGAATGGCCCAAAGATTTAAGTCTCTGCAACATATGTTTAACATGTATAGTGCTAATTATAAGTTCGAATAAATGGGACAGAAAAGCCATGTGTGGGGAAACTATAAATGAGTCCAACTCTGTTGTACTGGGCAGCATACATTCCAGAGTAAGGCCCACTGACAAGGTGCCGAGTTCCTGATCATGTCTGCCCTGTTTATAGTGTCTGGATGTCTCTAGAGCCCTCAGGAGTCCCACTGTTTGGGGCACTATTTACTGTTGCAGTCAATGAGATCCTGCTGAGATGTGCATAAATGTAACCTGTATAATGACGTTCTGACTCACTTTTGAAATCTCTTAGCCATAGAAACTCATTTGTATTTAATATTTTCCCCTTTTGGGAAAGGTCTTTTTCCAGATGCATTGCTAGTCCCTCAGTGCCAAGGAGGCTCATCCCTGGGTGTCATGTCCCACATGGGGCAGGGGGTTTGTGTGTGAGAAGGTAGTACATTTATATGCTAAGTTTGGCTTAGGGAGAGGCCACATTTGAACAACAAGGAAGCTTTCAGGAGGTAACTCGTATGCAATATATAATACTAGGCTAAATTTCAATTTCACAAGAAAAGGTTCATAAGTACAATCATCAATATCTAGGGCCTGCCATAATGGTCTGTCTTCCTTCACTAGGCACTGCTGTTGTCCTTGGGGGATTCTGGCCGTTCTATTAGAGAATGTAGCAGGACTCCCCAGGATGGGAATTTAGTATTCTTTTGGTTATTGTGTGGGTCTCCACCCACGGAGACAACACCCCATGAATACCTGAACATATTCATATGACTTAGAGGCACGCCGCAAGTGCACCCCTCCCCACACATCCCCCCATCACCACGCTAGTGGTCCTCCCCTGCCACTGTTGCAATCCTTCTGTGATACAAAACCTCTCCAAAAATGAAGTCAACGAAATAACTAAATAAAATTAATAAGAAAATGAAATAATAATAGTTTTAAAAATAAATAAAATTTTTAAAATTGAAATAATATTTTAAAAAATTGGGGCATTGTGTCTTTCATCACTGTAAGATCTGTTGTCTTGTATGTACAGTGACAATTTCTTCTGTATATTCTACCAGGATCTTTTGGTTAGAGGAGTGACAAGTTAAACACATCCACTGTTCTTAGTCAATGCCAATCACCTCACTGGATTACGTCATTTCTTAAACTCAGGACTATTCCCTCAATAGTAAAATTGTAGATTTCCATTTCTTCCTTAAATAATTTCCAAACTTGACCCTTTTTATAGAGCTCCTCTTTGCTCAGACTGAGCACATGACAGTATGCAGTAGTGTGAGGGATAGTTTATCACTGTCTTCTTTCCTGAGCTCCAGTCCCTGGAGCCCTTCAAGAATTCTCTTCTATATCAGTGATATTAAGGTTGACATGGCGCGACTCCTTTTCTGTCTCAAAGTAGAAAGGTGTCCTTGTTTGAACACTGGCAAGAAAAAGTGTTAGGATGGACACTTTGCTCAAATGGAAGCAAGTAATATTGTGCTGATGCAGTGACTTTGGTGGAAATCTTTGGATAAGTCAAAAAATAAAAGCAAAACCTGAATAATACAAACATTGGGAGGTGCTTGTAGATATTTGTTAGAAAATTTTAGTTAGCCATCAACCAAGAGGAAGAATGAATGTCTGATGTTTTGGGGGCACAGGGTTGAAATGTATATATGTAAGTTTGTTTCTTCCAAACAGTATTCAGCCCTATTATCTTTGTTCAGCAGCACCGACATTTAATTACTACCTTCCAAGTGTTTTGGGATCATGGATAAAAGTTAAAGATTTTACTATAAAAAGACTTTTTTTTTTCCTTTTACATCTCTAAGTTGACTGTTTTTTCAGGAGAAAATGGCCTAAAAATATTATAGCTCCTGTTTCAAAATTTTAACTTCAAATTTAGGAGTGGGTCTAAAAGACACCCTTGGCTACCTTTACAAAACTCCCTTTTGCTTTCCTTTAGGATGACTGTTATTACCAAGGACACATCATTAATGAAAAGGTTTCTGATGCTAGCATGAGCACATGTAGGGGTCTACGGTAAGACTTTGTGGGTGTTTTGTGTTTACCTGCAATTGTGGTATGCTTTTTTATAAACCTGAAGAATCTCAAATGTAAGTAATTTTACTATAGTTGAGCATGAATCCTAAGGGCTCAAAATTTTTGAAATTTGAAAGAAATACCCCTTCTTCTGATAGTGGTTTGTAAATTACACATGAATTGCTGGCAGAGTTATTTGTGTTTGTTTTTAAATTACAGGTTTTTGACTCCCAATCTTTGAGTCAGAAACTTTAGGGAATTAGGATTCTATTCATCTTTCTCTCCTTATTATAAACTCTCTCTCTGGCTTGTCTTGCCCATGACTATGACTTCAATTTCTTTCTGTATGTTGTTGAATCCCCATGAGTCTGTCTACAGCAAGACTTCCCTTCTGATGCCAAAACTTGATTATCTAATCTCCTTTTCTATATCTCTGGCTGGATGCATTAAAGCAATCTTAATCTCAATATGTCCCAAAGGGAACTAATGGTTTTTCTCCCAAATTCAGTATTTTCCCAGTATCCCTAGCTCAATGAATAGTATTATTAACCAACTCCTTGCCCAATCCAGTAACCTAAGTTCCTTTAGGACTTCTTGCCTCTCAACTCCCCATTTTCAATTCATTAATAAACCCTATTGATTGTTTATTCTAAATATTTCCTGAGATTGTTCACAGCATTCTGTCTCTACTGCCATATCATACTCCTAACTGCCATTATCTTTTATGCAGACCATTGTAATATATCACCTAAGTCATCTCCCTACATCCACTCTGGCTTTCTTCTAATTATATGTACACTTAATCCACTCTCTTTATTATTTGTTCTTGGAGATCCTTAATTTTCTCTAATAGTAATTACCTGTTTGTAATTTCATGTTTCTGAGCTTATTTAGTACCCATCCATCTTCTTCATTTGAATATAACATCATGAGGGGAATGACTATGTCTCTTTCTTTACCATCTGCCCTTAGTCCAATGCCTAATGAATGATGGGTATTCCATAAATATTGGTTAAGTGAATCTTAGCTCAGGGGCTCGGCAGAGAGAATTGAGAAGAAATTGATAATAGTCATTGATCACATACTTTACATGTTATCTCCTTCAATACTTACAACCATGCTATTAGGTAGGTTTTATTCCTATTTTATAGATGGAAAAACTGAGGCTATGTGAATTTAAGTAAATTTTCCATGGTGTCACAGCTAGTAAGTGAAATCCAGGATTTGAACCACGGATAATAAGAGACCCAAGATAAGGCTCCAAAGTTTCTGTAACTTCTAGTGCATCTTTAGAGCAGACCTAACGTGGAAATTGGAAGAACACTAGAGTGAGAGTCAGGATATTTCCATTCTAGTGGTGAGCTGTGTAACATTGCAGTACTTCCCCCCAACAAGACCCATTTCTTCATAAAGAGAATAATTTTACATATTAAAATTATCTATCTTCAGCTAGAAGGTTTTACTGTATTCTCTTGTCATGAGCTTGAACTGCTTTGGCACTGAGTAGGAATTCCATAAAGTCCCTTTTTGGAGTCTATAAGTCTATTAACCCAAGTACAGGAACGTTTTATTAAAAAGTCTGAATTCTCATGTTTTTCAGGGGTTACTTCAGTCAGGGAGATCAAAGGTACTACATTGAACCGTTAAGCCCCGCAAATCAGGATGGACAAGAGCATGCACTCTTCAAGCATGACCCTGATGAAAAGAATGCTACCAGCACCTGTGGGGTAGATGATGTGTTATGGGCACATGGAACTCGGCAGAATGTGGCCCCACCTGCCGACACTCTGATCGTATGTATAACTTTAAGTTTTCTTTGCAGTGTTTTTCTGAATCCTGTCCTGGTCTGATTGCTTTGCATTCCAGTCTTAGCAGCTGCAACTGATTGAAAGTTTAGTTAATCAATAACAGTAGGCTATTAGAGACACTAATATAAAACCTTGCTGTATATTGATGATTCATTTAACAAGTTCTTGTGGATCAACTATTATTATCAATATGCAGGGGTTAAGAGAAATTTTAAGATATGATAACCTGCCCTCTAGTAAGAGGCAACGTTGACGATACTCTCTGTAAGCAACAAGAAATCACAAAGGTGATTATTATATTATTATTTTGAGATAAATATCCTGCTGTCTTCATGAACTCATTCAACAAATCTCTCTTAAAGTACTACCATAGGTGGTAGGGCTATAACAATGAGCAAAATGGACATAGTATCTGCCCAAATGATCTTAGAATAGTCTTTCATGTATGGAATTCTGCTTCTAGTCACAGAAGAAAACAGACATGATTTTTTAAAACTAAGTGTATTTCAAAATACTTTGTCATTATTAATTCCATGTCCTTCAGGATCCACTTTTAATTCAATCTATTCTAAATGTTCTCATTATCCGTAAGCACTGGACAGAAACAGTTCTTTCTGGTGGTTTTAGTTGACTGGATTTAAATTCTACCAGTGATATCTGAGAACCCAGAATCACTTCTCGCTATTGTCTTTATATGCTCCCATGAATGTTGACCTCCTGGTTTAGCTGGTTACAGGCCTTTGTTTCCTGTCTCAATTCCTCTGAAACCATGTGGAAGCAGTCTTGCTTTTCATGACATCATATAGTTTTGATTTTCCTTCTCCTTCACTAGTGCCACTCCTTCTCAGTTCCTTTTGTTGGTATCCTCCTCAAGCTGACCCCTGAATTTTAGAGGACCTCACAAGGCTCAATCCTGGATTCCTTTCAGTACTTTATCTACACAGTCTTCCTAGGTAACAATCTCTCCTCTGCCTTATTTAAATAGGAACTCTATATTAATTAATGTATATCTCCATTACGTAGGCCTCTCCCCTAAAGGATAGACTCTTACAATGAATTATTTACTTGATGTATCCATTTGAATGTCTAAAATCACAAACTTCTGTTCAGGATAGAAGTACTGATTTCCAAAGCCCAGACTAAGCCTGCTGCTCTTTCATTCTCCCCCATCTCGGTTAATATTCCCACCATTCACCATTTGTTCAAGCCCAAATGGAGAAATTCTCCTTGGTCTCGCTTTCCTTTATCCCTCCTCCTATGATGTCTGCCAGCACGTGTCTCCACACATATTCCACATCTTTCACTGGGCTCCCTCTGCATGACTACCACAAGACACCATCCATCTCACAATAACCACGGCAACGACCTCTACCTGACCTTCTCACTCCCACTCCTGTCAGTAGAACTCACTCTCCACGTGATAGGTGGAGGGATTTTTATTTTATTTTATTTTTTTAGTTGTAAATCACTTCATGTTACTTTTCTGCTTAAAGCCCTCTACTGGCTTCTCATTGCATTTAATACAAAATTCAAACACCCGATCATGGATTATAAATTCCTGTATGACTCTGCCTCTCTAGTCTCCTTTCACCCTATTCACCACAGTCACTCCTGGCTGCCTTCGTTATGTTCTGACAGACACTAACTTTTTTCCTATGCTTCAAAATACCAATATCAGTTTACCTTAGAGTCTTTTTGGTATTTTTTTCCTCTGCCTAGAATTGTTTTTCTATTTGTCTCCTCATTTTCATTACTATATGTGCTTAGGGGCCAAATCTTTCGAGAAGCGTTCCTTGACCATCTATTCTGAAATAACTACCCAGCCACTCAATATCACATCACCCCATTTAACCCTCTGATAGATCTATAATTGTTTGTCTATCGTGAGCGCCTTAAGTGCATCGTCGATTTCACTGCTATATCCCCAGTGCCAGAGCAATGCCGGGGCATAGTGAGTGATAATATAGCGGTTGCTCCTGGGGAGAGTGAGGTGGGGGTGGGGGTAAGTACATATCTCACTGGGTAAGACCTGCAATTCTACTTTTCATAATTTGTTCTTTTTAATGGAAGCCTTTTTTACTTGTTGAAAAGCAAGAATTGCCAAAAACGCAACCTGTGCATTTGTATATCATGAACACCAAAAATATACACTTTGATGGCTCATTATTTGAATAATGTATCTGCTACTGTCAATGGGACAATCC
This sequence comes from Cabassous unicinctus, assembly GCA_029593785.1. NCBI lineage: Eukaryota > Metazoa > Chordata > Mammalia > Cingulata > Chlamyphoridae > Cabassous > Cabassous unicinctus. The sequence goes on along the minus strand of JAQZBX010032034.1, from coordinate 9,210 downwards.
ACTATGAAAATCTTTTTTTTTAGAAAGAAAGAAAGAAGAAATAAGGACACTTGGGAATATGGGCTGCCTGATCCAGGGCTGCCTGAAACAAAAAAGAGCAGACTAGGGTCCACAGCGGCTCTGGGCATTGCACTATCATAAAAGAGGGCATGTCACCAAGATAGGAAGAAAGGCTACTCAAAAAGACATTAGGAGAGTGCTGAAGTCAAAGTTTCTCTATTTTTGCAGGATGACCAGGAAAATACATGTTCAAAAAATCAGATGATTTTTATTTTAGTTCCAACTTTCCTCCCAATTATTTGTGTAGTTATTTAATCTCTGGTGAAATGAAGTGGTCAGGCGAATATTACTGATGTCTCTTCTAACTCTGACATTCTGAGTCCAGTCTATAGATAATTCTGGCTGTTGAGCTGGAGTTAAATGGTAATATTGTATTTCTTTAATCTCAGGTATCAGTTAAACTCTTATAAAATGGCATATTTCAAATAAAATAATGAGTCCTGCAAGAAAGATATTGTCTCAGTAATTGTTCCCTTATGTTTCAGAAATTGAAAGACCAGAAAGATCAGCAACATAAGAAATACATAGAATATTATTTGGTCTTGGATAATGCTGAGGTAATTATGTCAGATAAATGTAGATAAATATTCCTCTACATAAATTTATTTGTTATGTGTGATATTAAATGAATTGAATCAGTTTTAAAAATCATGAATAGGAGCTACAGTTACAAATTTTTTTGAACCTATGAAATTTGACATTTGTAATTAAGCTGATATGATTTCTCCTTTTCAAAAATGTGGTCCTGATATGTTTTGTATAAATTTAAATTTTGAACTATAATGCACTTTTCTTATTGTTTTAAGAGCTCTAGCATAGCTTCCAATTAAATTCCTTTCTTGCTTTATCTTTTGTCAAGTATTTAAGTCATTTGTAAATTAGATATTATGCTCATCAAGGAGTCATAAATATAAAAATTCTGTTGAATGGGCTCTTCTGAGAAAGGCAAATTTTTGGTAATTTCACTGTTCTATAAGAATGCATTTTCATATTTTGGGTTTTCTAAAAATGAAGTCCACATGTGTGCCCTCAAAAAGAAAAATCTCATTCTACAAAACTCAGTAAATTAATTAGTTTTGGCCTTAAAGCTTTGATCTCTCATTATATTGAATTCATCTTTTGTTCACATTTTTTAAATGAGTAAGCTATTCCTTGCCCTGATTCTGTGCATGGTAGAAACTATGATATTTAATTGAAAATTTGTTTGGCGGCATTGCTTAGAGCCTTAAACTGAACAAGTACTTCAAGTGATAACACATCATATTTTCTCCCAAAGTGCTTTGATCTAGTTGGAGAAATAATGAAGCAATTTGTTTGTAACTTACAAATGTTAACTTTTCTAACCTATTCTTAATTGTAAGTGATAATGAGATATAAGTTGAGGTTGTCTTTTAAACCTTCCAATTATATTAATTTCTATTAATGTCCCTATTTTTCTTGATTTTTTTTAGTTTAAAAAATATAATAAAAATCCAGAGGAAATAAGAAAGAGAGTTTTTGAGATGGCCAATTACGTCAACATGGTAGGATATATTTATTAATTTTAACCAATTTGCTGGGAGTTGTCATTGGATGTTTTCTATGAATGCTCATGAAATGTGGGCAGGGAAGTCAAGATCTGAGTCTGATGCTGCTGAGTGGCTCCTCTTAGATCTGTTACATTCCAAAGCCCGCTTCAGTCATAAAACTGTGGATTCTTTGTTCTTTCAACATGATTTTGTCCTCTTTGTTTTCAAAACATTTTTTAAAGGATTTTTTACATACCTTGTAATTAAATCTTAATTATTAGTTTCTTATTAGCTGAGTAGATAGTTGACACGGATGAGTCATTTTGTGGAATCCTGTAAATTTTCTAAGGATGTAAAGAAAGTTAGGGTGGATTCGATGAGAAAAGTCATATCTCTTCCTCTTACCACAAAGATCACACTGACTTTTTAAGAAATTCCAAGTACTGGTCATACTTATTGAGCCCTTACTTTATGCCAAGTACTTTCCTAGGTTACAGGATAAAGTGGAGAACAAAACCGACAAATATCCTTTCCTTCAAGGAGTTTACATTCTTGTTCAGGGAAATAAACTGAAAATATAGAAAATAAAATATATAAGCATATCAGATGGTGATAAATGCTATAGGGAAAACTAAAACAGGATTAAAGAAAAGAGTGAGATGATGCCTCCTGGGTGCTACGTCATGTGATAAGAGAGAGGAGTGTCAGATGTGGAGGGAAGAGGGCTCAGGCAGAGGCAGAGCAAGAGCCCTAAGGGCAGTGCCTTGCTCCTCATGTTTGAACAGCAGCAAGGAGGCCTGTGTGACTGCACTGGAAGGAGCCAGGTAAGGATGGGAGGAGATGACATCTGAGAGGTAGCAGTAGCCATGGTGAAGGCCCAGTACAGCCTTTGTGGGCCAGTATGAGGCCTTGAAACAGGAAGAGCCTGAGCTGAGAGATGACATGATTAGATTATCAGAAAGAAATACTTGTAAAGATGTTTTCTAAAGATTACCTTAAATATTATGCTGAAAATACCCTGAAGAAAAGCGAAGGGAGAAGCAAGAAGTCCAGTTAGGAGAATTGTGCCATAATTCAGGGCAAGAAGCTATGGTGGCTCGCACAGCATTGCAGGTTTGATAAGAATAGCTGAGACCCAGATAGAGTTAACAGGGTTTATGGGTGGAGGCAGGGATAGGAGGTATAAGAATAAAGGAGTCAGAGTAACATTGGGATTCTGGCCTGAGCAACTTCAAGAGTGTGGAAGAATGGTAGAGGAGCATGACTGGGGAGAAAGATTGAAGCTTCTATTTTGGGCACGTTATATTAGAGAGAGCTGAGGGAACATGCTGAATAGTTGGTTTAAGGGTGAATTCTGGGTACAGACAGAAATCTCACAATCTTCTGATATTATAGATGGCATAAGACAGAGGTCAGCAAATTACAGACTGTGGGCCAAATCCTGTTTTTGTTTTTAAATAAAGTTTTATTGGAACACAACCATGCCCATTTGTTTACATATTATCTATGGCTGCTTTCCTATTACAATGGCAAGGGTGAGTAGTTGCCGCAGAGATGGTCTGGCCCACAAAACCTAAAATATTTATTATCTGGGCCTTAACAGAAAATGTTTGCTGACCCCTGGTATAAGATTGTCAAGGGAGTAGGTGTAGATCAGTAGAAAAGAGACCCAAGGACTGAGCTCTGGAAAACTTCTTTGATTAGAAGTCAGAGTAGGGGAGAAACTGACAGACACCAAGAAGAAATAGACCATCAGGTACGAGGAAAACCAGGAGATAGTGTTGTTCTGATAGCTACTTCAAACAAAAATGTATCAAGTGTTGGGGATGACCAATGATGTCAAATGCTTCTGAGGGCTGAGGATTGGCCATTGGATATATTGGTTACATTGACAAACCCAGTTCCTCTGGGGTGTAAGAGCAAAAGCATGATTAAAGAACATCCAAGAATTTTTTTATAAAGGGGAACAGAGAAATGGGGCATGGGTTAGAGGGGGAAGTGATAGTAAGAGAGGTTTTATTTTTATTTTTTTTCTCCCTAAAATGGATCAAATAGCAGTTCCTTTTTATGCTGATGGGAATGATTTGATGGAAGGCTAAACATTGTTAATGCAGGAATGATGGGAGAATTGTTGGAATACTGTTCTTGATAGAATTGTCGAATAGGAGACATTAAAAAGATGGTCAGTGTTTGAGCAAGTGTAGGTGAAGTGTAGATGTGGTGTTGGGAGCTTAAGGAATTTCTCTTCTGAGCATTTCTATATTCTCAGTGAATTTGGAAGCAGGGGCATCTGTTTTAAGTGAGGACATGAAAGGAAGAATTAAGAGAGAGGAGAAGGTATGAGAAAATGTTTTCCCATCTTTCTTCAGGGACATACTGGGGGAGAGAAGTAGTGGAGAGGTTTTAACCAGAGCTGGGGTTTTATCAGGTGACTAAATTAAAACAAGATAGGAACAAAGAAGCCGAGGGAATAATCAAAGTAAGGATTATAATCGGATTGGATTTGTATTTCTCTTTTGTGATCATTGCAATCCTCAGTGTTTTAATTTTTTCCCTACTACTTAAAAAAATTGTCTTCAGTTTTCTCAGCAGAAAAGTTGCCCCATGAAGAGGCCTGTCAATGCACAGGTTTACAAATGCTACTAGCCAATTAAGCTTTCATCTTTTATTGTCTCATAAACGTAACTCTTGATTTCTAAGTTTTTGTTCCACATGCATTGTGGTTTATCTGTTTCAGTCCTGGTTTAAGAATTAGAGGAGTACTTATCTTATTGTGACTCACAGATGCAGTGCTTTTTCATGTAGGGTGGTCCTTCTTTAATGCCCAAATCATCACTGACTTTGAGAACATTCAGAGAACACAGGCTTTGAGAAGTATATGAGTAAATATACTTAAAATGAAGACAATAATGAATTACTAACACAAAATTATAATTTCTTGAGTTTCAACGTAGAAACAGTTTGTTTCTATGGGGCTTTTGACTTTAAAAAGGAGTTTGTAGACCTGAAGTATCTAAGGGCATCTGCCCTGCCTTAGAAAGGGATGATAACTTCTGTCTCACAAGTATGTTTGGAAAGATTTTTATCCTGCTATTATAACTTGGGAAATATAATGTACACTGGAAATATTAAGATAGTATCACTATTATAAGTCATTGTTTTGCCATTTATTTTCTTTGGCAGCTTTATAAAAAACTCAATACTCATGTGGCCTTGGTTGGTATGGAAATTTGGACAGACAAGGATAAGATAGAGATAACCCCAAATGCAAGCTTCACCTTGGAAAATTTTTCTAAATGGAGGGGAAATGTCCTCCCAAGAAGAAAGCGTCATGATGTTGCTCAGTTAATCACGTATGTACAGATTTTCTCCTTTACACACTACGTGGTATTTAGCATAGAAACTTTTCAAAGCCTTGGCAAAGCAAGTGATATCTGAAGGTATAGGTGAGAGGAATGTACTTCATAGTTGGTTTTATACATACAGCATTAAAAGGTTAAAAAGCATTCATTTAGATCTTTAAGTATGCCTTTATGTTTGAGCCAAGGAATTTCATTTTTTAAATAGATAAGGCAATGACAGCAATGATTCATAAAAAGTTTGTCTGTTATATTGGGTATACAGAAAGGAAGGACAGGTTTAGATAATGGGCAGAGGGATTTATAGTCAATGTTTAAAAAGAACTACTAGTGTTAAGCTCCAGTAAGGAGAAACTTTTATGATAGAAAGAATATTGAGTATTATCTTCTAATCCATTACCTGTACCATCCTGCTGAAATGATCAATTTAAAAATTCAGGGGAAATAAATTTAATGACTGTAAATTCCACAAGAGTACTGTGTCTCAAAAAATCAATAAAAGCCTGTGGCATAGTTTGCAGTTGCAATCAGAAGGCTGCAGGAAGGAATGATTAAGTAATTGGAGTTTCTAAGAACTCTTCCTAAGAAAATTCTTCCTAAGAAAACAGTAGGTGTTATAGGAAATCATTGGACTAAGTCCTATCAGAATTAATTAATATTTCTGTGGCAGTTATCTATTGCTATACAACAAATCAGCTTAAAAGTTACTGGCTTAAAATAAGGCTTCTTCACTTATAGGTTTAGTGCCTGGGCTATTATGGCTGGAATAGCTGGGCCTGTTTTGTCATCTCTCTCTGCATGTGGCTGGCTTGGAACTTCCTCCAACATAGCAGTCTCAGGGTAGTTGGACTTCTCACATGGTAGTTAGCTCCCCCAGAATAAGTATTCCAAGAGGCCCAGGATAAAGCTTTAAGCCTAACCTCAAAAGTCACATAGTGTTACTACTGGTGCAGTCTTGTGGTCAAGATAAGTCATAGGGCTAATGTGGATTCAAGGGGAAGGTACTACAAGGATGTGAGTGCTGCAAGATTGGCTCATTGGAGAGTCATCTTTGGAGAATATCTGCCATAGGTCATTAATTTGGAAAGGTGAGTTCTAGACTCAAGGGCACACAAGGTGACAGAGCTCATTCTTTATGGAGAGATGTAGTGATTTTTCAAGGACTCATAGCTAGGAAGTAGTAAGGAACTTGAACTCCTATCACAGTCCCCAGAGGCTAATGCTCAAATTGCAAAGGTCCATGTACTCCCATATTATAGAGGAAAAGGGTAGAAAGAGAAAAGGCATAGACAAGATGACAGATCTATAGGCAAAAAACGGCAATCCAATACCAGGAGTTTATTTCTTTTTTTTTTTTAAAGATTTATTTATTTTATTTATTTATGCCCCCCTTGCTGCTTGTGCTGCTGTGTCCATTCGCTGTGTGTCTTCTCTGTGTCTGCTTATCTCCCCCTTGCTGTGAGGTCTTGCCACATCAGCCCACGGCGCTGCGCGAGCCGGCCTGCCCTCACCGGCCTGCCCTCACAAGGAGGCGCCGGGAAGCAAACCCAGGGCCTCTCATATGGTAAACGGGGGCTCTATCCATTGCGCCACACCCGCTTCCTGCCGTGAGGTTGCCGCATCAGCCCACCGCACCGCTCAGGCCGGTGTGCCCTCACAAGGAGGCCTCGGGACGCGAACCCGGGCCTCCCATATGGTAAACGGGGGCTCTATCCACTGAGCCACACCCGCTTCCCACCAGGAGTTTATTTCTTGAAGATAACAGAAAGAAAACAAGATGAAAGCACTAACCAAAGATATGATGGAAGGAAAATTTTGTTCTTCTATTTGCAAATTAAGAGTCTTACCATTTATTAGAAAAGTTAATGAAAGATACTTATACCTGGGCATAACCAGGTTAGAATCCTAGACTATAAATATACTCTACCCACTAAGAAGAGGAACCAAAATAGATAATAGATAGGGGAAGGTTTTATTTTCTATAAATGAGCTAGTGGTGAGAACTGAAATCACGCAAATGTAGAATTAAGTATAAATAAATTTATAATATAGTTTCAAAAAAGAACAGAAATATCATGTCTTTAAAATATGATGTATAATATAAAATACAATTTCAAAATAACAAATATTATGAAATATCAGATTAAATAAAGAGATAAATCTCTTTGGGAGGGTATGGAAAATGGGAGGAAGTTGTCTAAGGTCCTCATCTTGCATAGGGGACTCGGTACTTTCCATCCTTGATGTTGATAAGTGGCAAGCTGTGGGTTCATTTTTAAAATATAAATGCGTTAACTAGAAGAATCAAAATGTGCATATTTTGCAAGGTTCTTGAGAAAAACAAAGGCCAGAATCTTGCACAGAAAGCAAAAGAACAAAACACAAAGAAATAGCATGAAATCATTACAAATGGAAAGAAAAACAAAAGGGAACAAAACCAAAACTTAAAATTACCTAAGACCAAACATATCATTTATGTAAATAAGTGTGAATGATTCAAACTTTTCTTTAGCAGGACTAATATTTCAGTAATGTAAATGTGTAAATGTTTCAAATAACACAAATACTTTCAGAATGGACCAGTCCCCCAAATCCTACTGTGGCTAAAATTATGCCAAAGGAAAACAGAAGTAAATGGATGTAAATATATATATCACAAAAATATAAAAACAAAGCATGTGTGGCAACATTTTTATCAAAACAAGATATTTGAGAGAGAGAGAGAGAGAGAGAGAGAGAGAGAGAGAGAGAGAGAGAGAGAGAGAAAGAGAGAGAGAGAGAGAATGTTTGGGATTTTTAGAACCAAATAAAACACACTCTTTTTTTTCTTGAAAGGGATTCATTTCACAATGAAAATATGATAGTCACGAGTGAGAGATATCAAATATTAAAGTGATTATACCTGAAAACTTGGATTTCAGGTGATCTGAGAGCCATTCTATAGGGAAAAAATGCCTCATGCAAATTCAAAAGCTGAAGGGAAAATTTAAGAGTGACAGTTCACATTGTGAGTTTCTAGGCAAAAAATGTAGAGTTCTGGATGAATTCTCTCTATAAAATTTAGCGTAGAATCATAAGTTATTATATCAACTTCTTCTTTTCTTGCAGGGCAACAGAACTTTCTGGTACAACCGTTGGCCTTGCTTTCATGTCTACAATGTGTTCTCCTTATCATTCTGTTGGCATTGTTCAGGTTTGTGTGAAGACTCACTGTTGGTTCTACAGTTCATCATGATTGCTTTCCTTAAAATAAGAAACCTCTATAATCATGACTAAATGTAAAGGTTTCTAAACACCCAAGATTTAGAGACCAAACTAAGCTAATATGTTTTAACCATTGCCATAATGTATTATGATTGTACAAAGAGTTTGGAGAGGGAAAAATTTGATATAAGTCTGAGGAGTTGGAAGAGATGATTAGGGACTGTAGGATCTTACCCGGCCTTTGAAGAAAGGACATGGGTTATATAGGCTGCTGGGTATATTAGATGGGGAGAATGTTTGAGCAAAAATGTGAAGGTGGGTATGTACATAGGGAGCCTGGCTTGACTTAGAGTGGAGGTAAAAACTCTCTTATATGATGTGATGATTAAACTGCCTCTTAAAATTGGGCTATGGCAACCACATCAAGGAATATTTTTGAATGCTGCTCTTTGGTGTGTCAGGAGGATCAAAATATGGCTCCATTATCTCACTTCCAGGATATGTGGGGAACTGACCATGTAGGGTGTAATAACTTCTTGGAGAACTGACCCCATTATCATGATGTCAAGTCCCTTTTTAATCCTGACAACTATGCTCTGTTTGGTTATTTAGATCATTTTTACTTAAGATAATTATTGATGTTGTTGGAACCAAATATTCCATGTTGCTGGTGGTATTCCCTTTGTTCTATCTATTCTTTGTTTTATTTTTTACAGTCTGCTTTTGGATGATTTGAATATTTTTACATATAATTTCATTCTGCCTCCACTATTAGCTTTTTATTGGTACCTCTTTTTATTTATTATTTTTTGGTGGTTGCCCTAGAGTTTGCCACATATATCTTCAATACTCAGTTTACCTTGAAATAATATAACTTTCCTTCATGTGTCCTGTAAGAGTCATAGCCCTAATTCTTCTCATTCATCCTTTGTGCTACTGTTATGATGTATTTAAAAGTTACATATGCTATAAATACACAACTTATTGCTATTACATTTGTTTTAGATGATCAGTTATCTTTTCTTGTGTGTGTGTGTGAAATTTTTTTTTCCTTAACTTTATTTGTACATTTAATAATC
>JAQZBX010032033.1:0-26048 GCA_029593785.1 Cabassous unicinctus | reverse complement strand
CTGTGTAATATTTAGGTAATCTAAGCACCTTTAAAAAAAATATATATATATATATATAACATTTATGTAAGCAAATGCACATATATGCATATATATTTATGTATCATTTTACAAATATTGGTATGTATTGTGAAAAATTTGATTTTTACCCACAATAATAAAAAAAAAAAACAATTCCTGGTACTTTGCATCAGCACCCCTTTGTCTGGCTAATACCCCTTCACCAACACCCCACAACACTGATCTTCCCCGGCTACAGTTGTGACACATCTGTGTTTGAAAACCTTTCCAAAAATGAAGACAACATATCAACCAAACAAAATTATTAAGAGAATGAAATAATAATCATTTTTAAAATAAGAAATACAATAAACAAAAATTAAAAATTGAAATAATTTAATTTTTTAAGGCATTGTGACTTTCATCTCGTTAAGATCTGTTGTCTTGTATGTACAGTGCTAATTTCTTCCCTACAGTCCTCCAATGTAAGGTTTTTTTTCATTTTATCTTCAAAACAGCTTTACATTACAGAAAAGTCATGCAGAATATATAGGGGGTTCCCATATAATCAAAGCCCTCCCCCTTTTCCACCCTCCCCTATTAATAACATTTTATATGCAGATGATACATATGGTACAATTATATACAAATATTGAAGCATTGCTACTAACCATGGTCAATGTTTATACTATAGTTTACATTTTGGACAATACACTTTTATAGGTTTTGATGAAATTTAAAATGGCCTGTATTTGTCATTGCAAGATCATGCAGAACATTTCTAATGCCTTAAAATTGCACTATGTTCCATGTATTATTCTTCCCTCCCTCTCCCCTCAGTACCTATGGCAATGACTAAGTTTCAAGTTTGGATGAATAAGATTAATAGTTACTTGCAATAATATTGAGGGCTTGACATATTTATCTATTTTCTTTTATCGGGTACTGCCTATGTTCTCAAGGGATTCTTGTTTTCTAATTGAGAATATAGCAAGACTCCCCAGGATTGGAGTTTAATATTTTCTTTTCTACTGTATGGGTCTCCACTTACTGAGATAACACACTATGACAAAATGAACAATTATATATTCCACAGAAGCATGCCTTAGGTGTGCTCTATCAGGTATATCACCCCACACCCAACATGCTGCACCAGTAACACTCCCCTGCTCTATTTGCCAAAAGAACATTCCCAACACTATAGTTTTAACCACAGACTTGAATATCTCCAAAGTTCACCTGCTCCTTCCTCCAACCCTCCCCCTCAGTTCTATGGAAACCCACCCCCCACATTTGCCCCTCACAGACTAGCACCACCAAATCCAATCACATCACTGCACCTCTCTCATGCCTATCCACTGCCCAAAAACTTTTAGTTCACTAGGCTGCTCAAGCAATTAGCAGGAAATTGGTTAGCTTAAAGAATGGAAATTTATTTGCTTTCAATGTGAGGTTGGGACAAATTCCAAATCAAGGCATCATTAAAGTTATGCTTTCCTCTCAAATACTATGGAATATTTGGGTAGGCTGCCAGCAATACTTAGTCTTAGCTTTTCACATATCAAAGCACCTGGTGGCATCTAGTTCTCTCTCTTCTATTCTGGTTTCCATAGGTGTTAACCTTCTGGCTGCTCACTATTTGGCTTCTTCTGTCTCTGAACTTTATTCTCTAGTGATTGGTTTAAGATCCATCCTGTTTGAGGTGGACCACACATTAACTGAAGTAACTTCATCAAAAGATCCTATTTGCAATGGGTTTGTGCCCACAGGAATGGGTTTTTTAAGCACATGTTTAAAAATCAAATAACTTCCAACTCTCACAGTAGTTAAAGCCACATTGCCCAGAGAGTGGGCCCTGCCTCCTCCTTTGGCTTTTGCTCATTGTTCCTTGTGTTCCCCTCTGCCCTTTCTGTCTGGACAGCTTTGCATTACTCAGCTCTGGTAATTCAATACTTTGGGCTTACCTCTGTAAAGATGGCTGATTCCTCCCTGTTACTTCTATCCCAAATCAGGACATTGTGGTGAACCTTTCTTACCGCTTTCCCAACCATCAGCCCAGGGAACAATGAAAGGGCAGGGGCTTCTTCAACTGGGTAGGGCCCTCTAGAATGAACCCCTCCAATGCTGTCCTAGATGGAATAATTTTGTCCATAGCCTGCCCTAGGGTTTGGCCAGATAGTCAAGTGTCTATTGCCTTTACCCCCAGGGTGGGTACAGCCTCATGAACAGTTTTCTATCTAGTTTTACTTTAGGGAAGTCTCTCACAGTTGGAAATACAAATGCCAGTCTTTTTTTTTACTTTTACACTGTCCACTCTTATGCTCCCAGCAACCTAGACCAAGATTGGCATGGCCTTGTCAATATCTTTATCCTGTCATTTATCCTATTTAATTTGGATGAAAATGTATCATAGCAAAGTGTCAGTAGTTAATTCCTCATACCATGCCTCTTGGCTCCAGACATCTGGGTCTGCAATGGCCCCTTTTCAAACATATATATCACCCAAGCTGCAAAATCTGCCCTTGGCTTCTGCTACTATCTCTATTTTAACTTCCATGTTTTGCTCCCTTAAATATACCTCATTATCACAGTTTGGTTTTTAACAGTGTCATCATTAGTTCTATGTTGGGTGTAAACAGCCAACCCTGGGGCCTGCTAACAGCCTGACCCAGGCAGAGCTCCCTGCATGGGGAAGCTACACTCTCCTTTGGAGTTGTATGCAAACCTTGTGAAACTGCGGGTATCAGCAAATGGTAGCGCAGAGTGCAGGCAATCAAGAGCCAGTGTACAGTTGTCTTACTCTTCCTAGAACCTAACTCCTTCATCTTTGCCCTTATCTACCTCCTTATATTATCCCTGTTAACAGTGAGACTGCTTATATTCCACTTGTCCTCATATGGCCTCAAGGAAGCCAGCTCATCAGTCAGCCGGCACAATCCTTGGATGACTGAACTGATAATCCATTGCTTCTCAACATGCTATGGTGTTCTTTCTTTGGTGACCCAGCAGTATAAAGGATACATAAAGAGATATTAACCCACTCCAATGTAGGTGCTAGGGTCACCAATTGAAGCATATCTCACTCAGAACTGGATGGAACAGTATTTAATAAAATAGAGAAGAGACAAAGCAAGGTCAGCTTCACTAGTGCACCTTGATCCTCCATAGCCAATGAACTTCAATCTATGACCAATTCAGGAGGTACTTTTCATGCAACCCGTGCCCTGTGTTTGTGTGTCCTAGTGGAGGAACCTGGCTCCCTCTCCACCAAGGACAGATATGTGACCAGGGATTTTGTTTGATGTCATAAAACATGCCCAACAAAATCAGATTATCTCTCATGAATAGCTACATATGCTTGACAATAGTAGACAGAATGTACTGGCAATCCCATTATTTACCAGGGGGCATATATTTTTTTCATTCCAGGAGGACAGACCAGGTTTTCACACAGCAAGGTTTTTTGGGTACCGTGGAAATTAGATAGGGTGTACTAAAACTTTCTGTAACACAACAAGCTCTCTGAAATTACTTGTTCTTCATCACGTGGAATGCCTGAATGAATTGAGGAAGGCATGCACTTTTTCAGCCACTTCACATGGAGAGAGCAAAAGTATTCACAGGATATTCTGTGTTAAGGGACAGGTTTTAATACTGCACTTTTAAAGAGGAATACAGGGTCAGCATGGATCTTAGTGCCATAATATTATTAAAACCTGCTCTTTTATTCCGCAATTTTACCTCATATCAAATCATTTTATTACATGGTACAGACTGTTCTATAATGATAGATACAAAAATATAACTTGAATTGAATTTGCTAATTCCAACCATTTAATATTCTCATACTTGTTGAGAGTATCAAGTAACCTGATGTTTTCACAGATATATAGGCACATGTTAGGATACCCATCCAGGGCCTTATACATATGATATCATTATTTGCTTTTAGCTCAAACACATGCAAAACATTATTCAAAACATTTTAACAATAGGGAAAATGTTTTCCAGAAAACTGCATGAATAGCACATTTGAATGGGCTTGATAAATTAGAACACAGAAATGTATAGCATACTATCACATTTGCAAAAAGAAAACAAAGGTTATGCAGTAAATAATATGTGATATTTAACATGGATAGATTCAAGTTTTAGAACATATATCAAATATAAATTTAACTTAATTCAATTTTTTTCTGAATTTTTGAATTTTGGAAAATTACTTGGAACTCAGAATATTTGTGGCAGATTCTGAGTAAAGCATTATTAATCTCTCTGTTACTCAGGTTGTAGAAGATTGGGTTTATGAAGGGGGGCATCATGGTGTAGAACACAGCTGTTAGAAGATTGTTAAGAGATGCTTCATTGGTATTGGGACCAAACACAGAAGTCAACAAAGAAATTACAGACAAAATGAGAATTGCCAGCTGTACAGTACAAGTGGATAGGGCTTTGTTATGGGCTTCCACAGAATGCATCCTAAGCACACTTGAAATATTTATCAGTAAAGTACTTTAAAAAAAGCCTGAACATACTAAGATAATACAAGTGCTTATAATTGCACATGTAAACTCAAAAAACTGAACATCTGAAGAGGAGATCCTCAAAATTTGAGATATATCACAGAAATACTGATAGATCATATTTGACTTTGTGAAGAGAAGCCTGAATATGTTGCCTGTGTGGATAGTAGAATAGAAAAGCCCACTTGCTCACAAGCCACAAGCTGCCTGTGTGCAAGACATGGTGTGATGGTGAGCCCATAGTGCAGAGGGTTGCAAATGGCAATATGGCAACCACAGGACATCACCAAAAGGAAGGCCAGCTCAGTGGCTGCAGAGAAGATAAACAGGAAAATATAAGAGGCACATGCTAGATGAGAAATAGATGTATTCCCTTTTAGAGAATTCACAATCATTTTGGGAAGAGTAACTGAAATGCAGCAAACATCTATGAGGGATAAATTGCCAATAAACAAATACATTGGAGAGTGTAGATGTGGGTTGATTACAATGACAGTAAGAGTTAAGTTTCCCAATCAGGGATCCCAGATAAATCACTAAGAACATCAGACCTTGCAAGTCTTGGTGCTCCCTGAATTTGAGATATCCATGGGAAGGAATTCAGTGAAGATAGATATCCATGTCTTCTGATATGTTTCAGTCTCCCTGTAGTCAAAGTAATATATGATAAAATCTGCTAAAATCTAAGTGGAGAAAACTCCCATTTATCACAAATAAAATACTTCCATTGGTATCAATATATGACTTTTTCTTAGGAGTTCAGAATATAAGAAATGGGAAAAAGGAAGTATTTTGAAATCAATGAATGCATATATTTCTCTTTTCATTTTCTTTCCCAATTTTTCCAATATGTTAATTTCAACATTCTTGGGATCAGAGAATCTAAGTTCATTAAATGTTTTAAAATAAAATCAAGATCCAAAAACATTTCAGTTTTTGAGTCACAGTTACTCTATTTTAGTAAAATATCTTTTCAGACTCTGCCTGGTAACTTCCAATGATAATAGCTCATTTTCTTCCTCAGTGAATGGTCATCCGAGCTACGGGATGAGAGATCCTCTGCATCAGTCCATTTGTTTGCACAGTCTACAGCTATTTCTGCCACTCTTTATATACCAGTTTACTAGGATGATTGCCCATATTCCTCCTTCTTTGACTCAATCTTATATATTATTCCTATAACAAGTAATAAATGATACTGAGGTTCTTATGAGAAAAATTAATCCAAAGGAGACCAGATAGATTATATCTTACCATATTTTTATTTCATTTGTTCTAATAAGAACATCTATGTGAGCCCTTTCTTTTCATTGCCCAACAGACCATAAAGTTTTTATTTGATTCTGATAATAATAAATTCCACTTTTCAGTTGTGCTGTGTACTAAATTTCCCTTGCTTACATTCTCACCTGCAGAGATTGTCTAAGAAAATCATCCCACCTGATATCACTTCTTCTCAAAGAACCCTTCCTGCAATCAGATATGAATTCCAATATTTCATAGACTAATTCCTATCCAGGCATCTTGCATATATGCTCCTAGAATTCACAGAAATTTCCTTATTCAAAAAACTACTGTAACCGCATTTATTTTACTTGTGCTTACCTTGAAACATTCAAAATCATGAATAAGTGCTGTTTCAGGATTATCATCTCAACACTAAAACATTTTCTTCAGGGGTATAATTTAAAAATATGTAATTGTAATAATGTGATAACATAAAAATTTTAGAATTTAAATTATTAATATTTGTTTTGTATATATCTATTTTTAATTACAAAATTAGTATATTCTTTGGATAATATTAAATACAGAAAATAATAGTAATTTGCATTTTCTTTTACTGATTATATGCATAAGAATTTCCACTACTTTTGGAAAATATTTTAACAAATTGTTTTTCTGTAATAACCTCTCACTTTATGTATGTTTCTTCTACCACCTTAATGAAGAAAAGTACATAAGTGGGAAATTATTTTTTTTTTATAAATAGTAAATGAAATACTCAGTGATGAATTTGATAACATTGACATAAGAACAAGTTATTGGAGAAGTCCCAATTCCTGATGATTTTTTATATTTCCTTTATTAAAATAATGCATTTTTAGGACCTTAGAAATCTCATTCCTTTCCTCTATCTCTACAGAATGTGTTTGTTTCTTTTGGTCTGTATAATCCTCAGGTTTTCCAAGATTAACGTTGACATCCATTTTCTACCTCAGAATGCATTTGATGTTAAAAGGCACAGCTTTGGTTGTGAGAGAGAAAAATATTTCAGTATTTCTGTCCTGCTCTTTATTACCCCTGGGATATTTGGAAATTATTTACTTTACAATTGTAAAATGTGGAAACAAAAAAAGGTGGGAATGTTAATCCTCATGAATTTTTAAGACATGAAATAAATTAGTAGATTTAAAATCTATATACAGCATATTGAGTCTTATTATTCTGCTAAAAAATATAAGAATATTTTTAACAAAACCTCACTGGATATCTCTATAAATCCTTTGCTATTTTAAGGATAATGTTTGCTTTCCTGGATTGATTTCTATGAAATGTTTTGTTAAATAACTGTTGCCTCTTAATAGCTTAGCTATCTATAGCAATATAATTCTAAAGATATTTCCTTCTTAGTGCTTGTTTTAATTCAATATCTTGGTAATTTCTGTACCATTAAATTTTCTATATTTTGAGTGTAGCCTATGTATCACATATATTTTAGCAGTTACCAATTTTAAAACAAATAACCTATAATAGAACTAGAATCAGCAAAAATCAGTCTATGAGTATTATTTTAGATTATGGAGCAAAAATAAAGTTTGCTAACCATCCTGAGATACTTCATAGCTTTTTGTGGGTTTTTCTTTAGATGTTTTAAAGGAAAATGTGAATTTAAGCATATGAATATACTGACAGTGTTGAATCATATTTGTCTTCTGTAACATGAATATTTATTTTGCAAAATTATAGAGGCATTACAAAATTCATGATCCTGCCTCTTTTTCAACTTAAAAACTTTAGACATTTCTCAGGAAGTTTTACATTTACCCTTAATCCTATAAACAATTCTGCTTCTAGCCTCTTTGTACACATGGTTATTCCTTATGAAGCACACGTATGGGATATTTCTCTCAGGAGTCTGGAAGGAATGATGATTTCACTCTCCAGAGAGGCCAATTTTCCTTCAACTCCTGATTGGTAAAGATCCGTGACTATATAATTGCTCTTATTTAAATTCATAAGAGTGCTTATTATCAATAAAATTAACATAGATTTTTTGGTAAATTTAACAAAAATATATTTTTTGAAGTTTCATAGGTCA
The DNA here is from genome assembly GCA_029593785.1 of Cabassous unicinctus. Lineage (NCBI taxonomy): Eukaryota > Metazoa > Chordata > Mammalia > Cingulata > Chlamyphoridae > Cabassous > Cabassous unicinctus. The sequence goes on along the minus strand of JAQZBX010032033.1, from coordinate 18,203 downwards.
CTGGTAATTTGATATATATTCAATTTTATGTCTTATTATAACTATAATTTATTTATATTATAATATATTGATAATTTTATGCAAACCCCAACAAAATATATTTTCTATGTGCTTGAAGTAATATGATGGCAAAAAAGATAATCATATACTATTTAAAATTTTCACAAAAATAAATACAAAATTACCCAGGAGTTAATACGTTTTTAAAAAGGATATATTTTAAAATGGATTTTAAAAAGAAGTAAGTAAAAATATTTTAGCATAGTGCATTACTCTTATCAAAACTGCTTTGATGAGATACTTGTACAGAGTATAAGATAATGACAAAACATACCCCTCAGATTTTAAATTACAAGGCCTAAAGTCAGTTCTGAGGAAAGTAGTCCTGTTACCACTTTCTGAAAATTCTTATTAATGGATGCCAATCAAGAGAGTATCAGAATGTAGGAGAGGTTAAAAAGCTCCCAGGAAAGACTTGGAAATGAAGGTTCAAAAGTAGAAGTCTTCACCTATGTCCACAGGTCATCAGCACAATTATGCAGGTCAGCAGAGAAGTTTAGTGAGTAAATCCCCCTTGACTTAATATGGGATATTTTTGGCATGCCCAGAGCCAGTAAAAGTCAGTAAGGGTTTCCCAGGGACCAAGCAGATCTTTACCTTTATAGGTCTCTGTGTGTATATTTTGAACAAAAAAGCAAAACTCTGAAGATTTGCTTAGCTTGATAGAGTCTATAACATTTTCCTGATATGGCAAATGTAATTCAATGTGAATCAAAATATATAAAAGATATAGAGAGACATGTGGAGGAAAGGGATAGCCAGGCATCTAATAAAGCCATGCTATTATTATTTGCATGGAGATTCCACACTCAGAAGAGGGTAGGCAAAATGCATACAATAGTATATTGAGATTCCTTGAAATATTGCAGGACATATTTAATAGAATTTACGTACATCTCTCCTCATACTCTTTTGGTTTAAGGAATAATTTATTCTCAACACAATTATTGAAAACCCTAAATAACTTGAATTTCTGCATGTTAACTCTATGGAAAATTACTATATTTGAAATTAAAACTAATATACATAAACATAATTCTTTAATATATTAAAAGTTTTAAGTCCCTTATATTTTAATGAAATAATGCACTTAAAAATGTTAAATGCCCAAATCTGAATAAAATTGTTGAGAAGAGAAAAATGGCTTTATCCTTTTGAAAGATTCTATTTTCAGTTCTTTTTTTCATTCATTCCATTGGTTTGAATGAAAAATGTGAAGATAATATGAACTTATATATGGTGAGAAAAGGGAAGGAGTATTGATTATCATTTTATTTAACTGTTCATATTATTGTTTAATGTTAGTATTCTACACCAAAACTAAATATATGGTCATTTTATAATGAATAAATTCCTAATTGTAATCTGAAATTTTATTAATGAACTTTTCACATTTACTTATATTTAAATCCATTATCTATTTGGCAATTTGAATGGATTTTAACTATGCATAATTGCATAAAATAAAAAGCACATTCATCTGGAAAATATAGGTTCACAGAGATATGCAGATTTTGCTAGTATATTTCATTTTAACTTATCTCCAAAACACATAAATTAATAATCACTCTCAAACCCATGAGACAGAAATTAAATTATTAAGACAAAGAGTTCATGTGGAGGACATTAGTTTTTCTAGAATTTTAATTTTCACTTGAAACTCAAATTATATCATTAGTAAGTAATTTTGGTAGTTCTTTTTATTTATTCCCCCCAAAATTGTTTAAAAGATTTATTTATTCCCCCAGTATTTCTGTTAATAATGTTAATTTTGTTATTATTCAGCAGTTGTAAGTTTACAGAAAAATCATGCAAAAATACAGAATTCCTGTATACATCCCCATCACAAACAGTTTTCCCATATTATCAACACTTTTTTTAACCTGGCCCCTTTTTTACAACTGAAAAAACATTATTATAATTATACTATGATCTATAGCCCTAACTTTACCTAAGGTTCATTCTTTGTATTGTACAGCACTTTGGAATTTTTTAAAAATTATACTGCTAAGATACATATATCCTATATGCCACATTGTAAACACTTTCAAGTATACAATTCTCTGGTGTTAATCACATTCACACTGTCATGATACCATTACCACTATCCATTGCACAACTCTTCCATCACCCGAAATAGAAACTCTGTCTCTACAAAGTAAATAATTCCCCATCCTTACGCACTCCGTAGTTCTTGGTAAACTGTATTCTAATTTCTGAAATTATTAAGTTTCAAATTCTAATTATTTTATATCAGTGGGTTCATACAATATTTGTACTTTTGTTTCTGACTTATTTTATTAAACATGGTGTCCCCAAATTTCACCCAAATTAAACATTTATCAGAACTTCATTCCTTTATATTCCAATTTTTATATATGCCACATTTTATTTATCTGTTCATCAGTAAATGGACACTTGGTTTGATTCCAATTTTTGATAATTTTGAATAATGCTGCTATTAATATCAGTGTGCAAAGAGCTGTTTAGTTGCCTGCTTGCAATTTTTTTGGACATATACTTACATGGTAGTTCGACATAGGCATATCTCATTTTATTATGCTTTGCTTTACTATACTTTACAGCTATTGCATTTTTATTTACAAGTTGTGGCAACTCTGTGTGATGCAAATAAATTGGTTCCATATTTCCAGCAGCATGTGCTCACATCATGTCTCTGTGCTGCATTTTTGTAATTGCCACATTAATTCAAACTTTTTCATTATTATTATATATGTTAATGTGATATGTGATCAATGATCTTGATGTTACTGTAGTAACTGTTTTGGGGTGCCATGAACCATGCCCATATAAGATGGTAAACTTAATCTATAAATGTGTGTGTTCAGACTACTCCACTGATCAGCTATTGCCCCATCTCTCTCCCTTCTTTTTCCTCCCTGTTGTCTGAGACACAATAATATGGAATTTAGGGCATTTAATTACAATGACCTCTATGTGTTCAATTGAAAGAACAGTTATTTGTCTTGCTTTAAACCAAAAGCTAAAAATGATTAAGCTTAGTGAGGAAGGCATGTTGAAATTTGGGGTAGACTGAAAGACCTTTTGGACCAAACACATAACCAACATTTGAAGGAAAAGGAAATGTTCTTGAAGGAAATCCAAAGTGTTTCTCCAGTGAAACCTGAATGATTATAAAGTAAAACAGGCTTATTGCTGATATGGTGAAAGTTGTAATGGCCTGGAAAGAAGATCAAACCAGCCACAGCATTCCCTTAAACCAAAGCATAATCTACAGCATGCCTTACCTCTCATCCATTCTCTGAAGACTGAGAGAGTTTAGGAAGCTACAGAAGAAAGGTTTGAAACTAGGAAAGATAGGTTTATGAGATTTAAGAAAAGAAGCCTTCTTCATAGTATAAAAGTACAAGGCAGAGCAGCAAATCTTGATATAGAAGATAAAGCAAAATTTCCAGAAGACCTAGCTAAGATAACTGATTAAATGACTACACTAAACAAGAGTTTTTCAATGTAGAAAAACAGCTTTGTATTTGAAGTAAATGCCATCTAAGAATTATATAGCTACAGAGGAGAAATCAATGTCTGTCTTCAAGACTTCAAAGCTGCAAAGGAAAAGCTGACTCTTTCGTTAGGGGTTAAGGTATCTGCTCACTTTAAGTTGAAACTAATGTTTCTTTACCATTCTGAAAATTCTAGTGTCCTTAAGAATTACATGAATATATTCTGTCTGTGTTCCAAGAAAATCTAGATGAGAACAATCAGTTTACAACATGTTTTGCAGAGCATTTTAAGCCCTCTGTTGAGTCCTACTGCTCAGGATGATGAGGAAAAAGTTTCCATTAAAAATATCCCTTTTCATTGACAATGCACCTGGTCACACAAGAGCTCTGATGAAGTTGTACAACAATATTAATGTTGTTTTCATGCCTGTTAATACAATAATCTGCAACCATGGATCTAAGAGAAATTTTGACTTTCAAGTCATATTATTTAAGAAATATATTTTGTAAAGCTAGAATTCTCAAGGATAATAATTCCTCTTATGTATCTGGGCATGAATTAAAAAGCTTCTGGAGGGAAATGGATGTAGCTCAAGTGGTTGAGCAGCTGCTTCCCATGTTTGAGGTCCCAGGTTTGATCTTCAGTATTTACTAAAAAAAAAATTATGGAAATGCCATTCTAGATGTCAATAAGGACATTTGTGTTCATGGAAAGGGTTCAAATATCAACCTTTGCAGGAGTTTGGAAGAAGTTGATTTCAACCCTCATGGATGACTTTGAAGGTTTTAAGACTTTGGTAGACAAAGTAACTGCAGAATTGATGGAAATATAAAAAGACCCAGAATTAGAAGGGGAGCTTAAAGATGCTACTGAGTTACTGAAATCTCATGATAAAACCTGGATGGCTGAAGATTTGCTTCCTATAGATGAGCAAAGAAAGGGTTTTTTTGAGACAAAATCTACTCTTGGTGAAGATTCTGTTAACATTGTTGAAATGAAAGCAAAAAATTTATAATATTGCATAAACTTTGTTGAGAAAGCAAAAGCAGGTTTTGAAGGGATTTATTCCAATTTTGAAAGGAAGAATACTGTGTGTAAAATGTTCTCAAATAGCATTTCATGCTAAAGAGAAATCATTCCTGAAAGGAACTATCAATCAATATGGCAATCTTCATTACTGTCTTATTTTAATAAAATCTGCAGCCACCCCAACATTCAGCAGCTACCACCTTGGTCAGTTAGCAGCCCATCAACATCAGGGAAAGACGTTCCACCAGCAAAAATATGACTCACTGAAGTCTCAGATAATGGTTAGCATTTTTAGCAAAGAGTTATTTTAAATTAAGGTATGTACATTGATTTTAGACATAATGCCTTTTCACAGTTAATTGTCTACATTATAGTGCAAAGATAACTTTTATATCCACTGGGAAACAAAATATCATATGACTTGCTAAATCAAGGTGGTCTGGAACCAAATCCATAACATCTCTGAAGTATGCCCATACTTAATTTTTGAGGAAATGCCAATCTATTTCCTATAGTAGTTGCTTAATATAACTTTTCAACCAACAATGCAGTAGCATTTCTATTTCTCCGTAGCCATTCCAAAACTTTTCTACTTTTAAAATATGAACCATTTTAGTGGGTGTGAAATGGTATCTCATTGTGGTTTGTCTTTGCATATACTGAATTTCTAATGATGAGCATCCTTTCATGTACTTATTGGTAACATGAATATTTTCTTAGGAAAAAAAATTTATTGATATATTTTTCCAATTTAAAAAAATTGGATTGTTTGTCTTTTCATTTTTTAGTTTTTTGAGTATTACTTAATATATTCTGGATTTTAAACGCTAGTGGATATATTGTTGCCAAATATTTTATCCCATCTTTTTATTGTCTTTTTACCTTCATGAGAATATTCTTTGATGACATTTTTTAAAAAATGATGAAAACAATTTAATCTATTTTTTTGCCTATTGCTTCTGCTTTTTGGTTTAATGTCTAAGAAACCATTTTCTAATGCAAGCTTTTGAAGATGTTTCCCTAAGTTTCCTTTCAGGAGATTTTTACCTTAATTTCTTATATTTAGGACTTTGATCCACCTTGAGTTGAATTTGGTATATGATTTGAGGTAACAGTCTAGCTCTATTTTTTTGTATATGATTATACATCTCTTCCAACATCATTTGTTGAAGATACTTTTCTTTCCCCACTGAGTGGATTTTGCATCCTTGTAAAAAATTAATTAGCCATAGATGTAAGGGTTTATTCCTGAACTCTAAATTTCATTCCATTGGTCTATATGCCCATCCTTGTTCCAGAACCACAAAATTTGAATTATTGCTGTTTGTAATAAATTTTAAAATCGAGAATTATGAATCCTTAAAATCTATATTCTTTTTCAAGATGCTTTGATTATTCAGGGCTCCTTATCATTCCATATAATTTTTTTTTATTGTGGGTAAAAATCAAATTTTTCACAATACATACCAATATTTGTAAAATGATATATAAATATATATGCATATATGTGCATTTGTTTACATAAATGTTATTTGTTATATATATATATATTTTTTTAAGGTGCTTAGATTATCTAAATATTACTCAGAAATTACAGGAATTCCCATGTTCCCCACCACCCACACCTCTTACAACATCCCACACCTGCAATGGATATACATATCCTGGGGCGTTGCCACCGAGCATATACCACAGTTCACATCACAGACCACACTCTCTCCCACCCAGTTCCATATAAATTTGATGATTGGTTTTTCCATTTCTCCCAAGATGGCTGTAAATTTGATTTAAATTGTATAGAATTCATAACTATATCTCAGTAGAATTGACATCTTAATAATATTTAGTTTTCTACTCCAGGAACACAGAGTTTCTTTCCATTTGTTTAGGAATATTTTCATTCCCTTCTGATATATATATATATGTATATAGTGAGATGGGGCAACTCTTTCACAAAAAATAATATATATATATATATATGCATATAAGCTTTTCATGTACAATTCCTTTACATTCTTTTATAGATATTTTCCTATATATTTGATTCTTTTAGTTGATATTGTGAATGGACATTTTTTTCTTGATTTCCTTTCATATTGGTTGCTACTAATGTTTAGAAATAGCACTGAGTTGATAGTTTAATCTCATTCCTTAAAACATTGCTGAATTTGTCTATTACTGCTAATTGCTTTGTTGGGAATTTTTCAGGATATTCTGTATATGGGATCACGTCATCTGCAAAGAGGGAATATTTTGCTTTCTCCTTTCAAAATTGAATGACTTTATTTTCTTTTGCTTACCAAATTGCTCTGTCTAGTACTTCCAGATAATGTTGCATAGCACTGTAACAGTGGAATTCTTCTCCTGTTTCTATTCTTAGGGAGATTGCTTCATTCTTTTAAGATTGAGCATGATATTAGCTGTGGGTTTTCCAAATATGTGTTTTATCCTTTTGTGATAATTTCCTTCCATTCTGTGATTTTGTGTGTTTTCATCAAGAAATTGTTCTGGGTTTTATCAAATGCCTTTTGTGCCTCAGTTGTGGTGATCATATTTTTTATTCCTTATTTCTGTTAATGTGGTATATTGCATTAATTGACTTCCTTATGTTGATCTATCCTTGCATAACTGTTATTAATCCAAATTGATCAAGGTGGATAATTCTTCCAATGTGTGATTGTATTCATTTTGTTAGAATTTCATTGAGGATATTTTAATATATATTAATAATGGATATTGATCCTTATTTTTCTATTATTGTGATATATTTCTCTGGCTTTGCTATGAGGGTGATGATTAACTTATAGAATAAAGTAATAAGTGTTCCCTTCTTTTTATTTTTGGGAGTATTTGAATAGTACTGGTGTTAATTCTTCTTGGAATGTATCTTAAATTCACCAGTTTAGTTATCTAGTCCTGTGCTTTACTTTATTGAGAATTTTCATTATTGAGTCAGTCTCTATACTTCTTTGGTGTGTGTGTGTGGGGGAGGTTGTGTGTACATCTATTTCTTCTAAGTCATTTTAGGTAGTTTGTGTGTTTCTAGGTATCTCTCCATTTCATCCAGGTTATCTAATATGTGAGCAAACAATTGTTCATAGTAATTTCTTTTTGGGGAGGGTAAAATCTGTTGTTTCTTTTTTTACTGAAATTGCACATTCATACATAAACATATGTAACCAATTGGTGCATAGTAAGAGGTGTAAACTTACAAAAACAAACCTGTATATCATAATTCAGGGCTCCCAAACATCACCCCACCACCAACACCTTGCATTATTTTGAAACATTTGTTACAAACTTTGAAAAAGCATTGCCAAAATATTACTACTACTGATACTTCTGTGCAGATGGTGTCAAAGTAGATACATAGAGGTCATCTCTCTAACAAAAAATAATGGAGAAGGAGAACAAACCTACCCAAGGAAGTTGCTTTGGTCATCCATAGGACATGAAAGTGCTACGCATCATCCAGGAAGGAGCGAGACAGATGAACAAGCCAAAGGAAAACCGTGAGTTTCTCACCCCTGTGGCTGGAAATGGCACATATACCCTACCCTCAAGGCAAATAGTCTTTGCAAAACCCGTTGGCTCACAGCCACCAAATGAGTGGAAGGGTGTGTTTCCTAGGAGGAAGAGGGGTCTGGTGGAAGGTAAGGATTAGATTCTTTTCAGTGAATTTGGCTAGCTCTATCCCCTTTGAATCTCAAATAAGAACTCAACCAGCACTGAGCTGGCCCCAGAGAGAGAGGAAGGCTGATTTCATCAAGCAGCCTGCCACATCCAGCTGCCCTAGGAGAGAGAAGAACTGGTCAGTAAGGGGCAGAGACAGGCCTGGCTCTGGCAAACTTTTAGAAGCTCAACTTGCTTGAGGGAATGGGGGCAGGAAGACCCAGAAATGCTTTCAGAAGCCTACTAAACCTGTGGATCTGGTGCAGCTCAGTGGAGGAATTCCTGCCTTGTGTATATGAGGTCCCTGGTTCAATTCCCAGGATAAACTCTTAAGAAAAGAGAATCCTTTGATTCATAGGGCACTCTGAAGGTACCTTATGACAGAGAATGTATAGACCGGTTTTTTTTTCTTCTTGATTTAGGTTTTCTTGGATTTGTTATTTTTTATTGTTTCCTATTTTTTTCATCTTTTTTCTTTATTTTATTTGCAAAACCTGGGGATATCTCCTGTGGGCAGCAAGCTTAAGAGTGATTGATTGATGAGTACAGCAGCCTGAGAAGCTCTTTAAGGGCCTAAGAGGGAAGGTTTGTTTTCTTAGATTTTTTCTTGTTATTGTTTTGTTTCATTTTTGTTGTCTTTCCCCTTCCTTTTTTTTCTTTTACTGATTTTTTCTACCTACTTTACTTTTTTCTTTCCATCATTTTCTATCTTCTGTCTTTTGTTGCTTTTCTTTCATTCCACCTCTTCTTGTTTCACATTCATTTTATTTTCTTTCTTTCTCTTTTTTTCTTTTCCTTTCCTTTCTTCTCTTCTCATCATTCTGGACTTTTAATTCATTTTATTTTTTCTCTGTTTTGTTTTTTGTTTCATTTTTTCTATTCCAACTTTTTGATTCTTATTCGTTTGTATTTTTAATGATTTTTCACTCATATTACTTATTTGTTTTCCTAACTCTTGTATCATTCCTCTTCTACCTTTTAAAATTATTATTACTATTACTATTTTTTCTTTTTTTTTTTTATATCTATTTCTTTTTCTTTGGTCCTAATATATATATTTTTTAAATCAAGAGAACACAGATAACTGCAATAATAGAGAATTAGGGGAACAAAGTGTCAAAAAGGAACTTTACCATGCAAACAAAAACACAACTAAATAAAACCCTAGAATAGAAAAGGAAACTGACCACCTTAATAAATCCATAAAGATAAACAGATGCCTAGGCACCAACAAAAAATCCCAAGCCATACAAAGAAACAGGAAGAGATGGCCTGGTTTAATAAAAACAACAACAACAACAAAAACTAAACTAAAAAACAGTAGTAGATGCAGAACATGGAATAGCTAATTAGGGACGTCCAAACAAATATAATGAATCAACATAATGAAGTGAAGGAAGAGATAACAGTTATTAAGAAGATGCTCAGGGAACATACTGAAAAAATTGTAAACATACATTAAAACATAATGGATAAGATGATGATGAATGGCACAATGCAAGAAATCAAAAATACACTGGAAGCACATAATAGCATATTTAAACAGACAGAAGAAAGAATCAGTGATGTTGAAGGCAGTACATCTAAAATCAGGCATATAATAAGACAGATAGATAAAAAGATAGAAAAAATCCAGCAGGGGCTTAGGGTTTTGAAAGAAAATGTGAAACACACAGACATATGCATTATAAGCATCCCAGACGGAGAAGAGAAGGGATAAGGGGCCGAGAAAGTGTTGGAGAAAATAATGCCATAAAATTTCCAACTCTTGTGTGGGACATGGACATACAGGTCCAGGAAGCACAGTGCACCTCAAACAGTATAAGTTCTAACAGGCCTACTCCAAAATTTATACTTATCAAATCTTCCAAAGTTCAAGACAAAAATATAATACTGAAAGCAGCAAGAGAAAAGAGATACATCACTCACAAGGGAAGCTTTATGAGATTAAGAACTGATTTTCTCATCTGAAACCAAAGAGGCAAGAAGGGAGTGGTATGATATTATTAAGGTGCTAAGAGAAAAAACTTCCAGCCAAGAATTCTGTTTCCATCAAAGCTGGCATTCAAAAATGAGGGAGAAATCAAAATATTCACAGTTAAATTGAAATTAAGAGCATTTGTCAACAAGAAACCTGCCCTTCAAGAAATACAAAAGGATATTCTGCATCTTGAAAGGGAAAAAATATGAGAGAGAGGGTTGGAGGAGAGTATAGAAATGAAGATTACTGGTATGAATAACTAAACACATAAAAAAAGAAGTAAAAAACAACAAATGTAATATATTAACCTAAAGAATATATGGTTAATATAATGCCTTGACAGTAACAACATTGAATTTTGATGGATTAAACATTCCAATCAAGAGACACAGATTGGCAGAATGGATAAGAAAATATGAACCATCTATATGCTGCCAACATGAAATTCACCTTAAACTCAGGGATGCAAGAGGTTGCAAGTAAATGGATGGAAAACAATTTTACATGCAAACAATAACTAAAAAAATGGTGGGAGTAGATATACTAATATTGGAAAAAGTAGAATTTAAATGCAAAACTATTGTAAGAGACAAAGAAGGATGCTATGTATTTTAAAAAGGGGTAATATATCAAGAAGAAAGAACAATCACAAACATTTATACACCTAACCAGGGTGCCTCAAAATACATGATGCAAATATTGAAAAAACTAGGTGGAGAAATAGATGCCTTTAAAATTATAGTAGGGGAATTTAATACACCATTATCAACATTAGACAGAACATTTCAACAGAGTATCAATTAAAAAAACAGAGACATTGATTAGTACGTTAGAAAAACTAGATATAATAGACATATAGAGAATATTATATCTAAATACAATGAGATATACATTCTTCTCAAGTGCACATAGATCATTCTCCAGGATAACCCACATGATAGGCCAAAGAACAGCTCTCAATGAATTCAGAAAGATTAAAATTATACAAATTAATTCCTCTGACCACAATGGAATGAAGCTGGAAATCAGTAAGGAGCAGAGAAATAGATTAGGTACAATAATATGGAAGTTTAGTAACACAGTCTTAGACAATCAGTTGGTCAAGGAAGAAACTGCAAGAGAAATCACTAACTACCTTGATATGAATGAATTTTACAACACTATGTATCAAAACCTATGGGATACAGCAAAAGCAGTACTAGGATGGAAATTTATAGGCATAAATGCCTATATTAAAAAATGAAAGAGATAAAACCAAAGACCTAGCTGCACATCTGGAGGAATTAGAAATAAAACAACAAACTAACCCCAAAGGAAGTAGAAAGAAGGAAATAACAAAGATTAGAGCAGAGCTAAATTGAAAAAAAAGAAAGCACTAAGAAAAATAAAACCAAAAGCTGATTCTTTGACAAGATTAATAAAATCGATAAACCCTTAACTAGTCTAACAAAGGAAAAAAGAGACGATACAAATTCATAAAATTAGAAATGAGGAAGGGTATATCACCATTGCCCCCACTGAAATGAAGAGTATGATAAGAGGATAATTTGAAAAATTGTATGCCAACATCATAGAGAACTTAGATGAAATGAACAAATTTCTTGAAACACACAAGCAGTCTACTCTAACAAAAGAAATGGATGAACTCAAGAGAACAATCACAAGGAATGAAATTAAATTAGTCATCAAAAACCTCCCAACTAAGAACCCAGGACCATATGGCATCACAGGTGAATTCTAGCAATCATTCCAAAAAGAACTAACACCAATCCTTAAAGTCTTCCAAAAAATAGAAGTTGAGGGAAAATTGCCTAACTCATTCTATGATGTCAACATCACCCTAATACCATAGTCACACAAAAATGTCACGAGAAAGGAAAACTATAGACCAATCACTCTCATGACCCTAGATGCTAAAATCCTCAACAAAATAATTTCTAATCATATTCAACAATATATTACATGAATTATACATCATGCCCAAGTGGGTTTCTTCCTGGGTATGCAACAATGGTTCAACATAAGAAAATCAATCAATGTATTACACCATATTAACAGATCAAAAGAAAAAAAATCACATGATCATCTCTATGATAAGAAAAAGCAGTTGACAAAATACAGCACCTCTTCCTGATAAAAAACACTTCAAAAGATGCGAACAGAAAGAAACTTCCTCAACAAGATAAAGGGTATATATGAAAACCTACACTTAATATCATATTCTATGGTGAAATACTAAACTCTTTCCCTCTAAGATGTGGAACAAGACAAGGATGCTCACTGTTATTGTTCTTATTTAAAATTGTGTTAGATGTATTTGCTCAAGCACTTAGGCAAGAAAAAGATCTAAAAGCCATCCAAATTTTAAAGGAAGAAATAAAAATTTCACTATTTGTAGATGACATGATCCTATACATAGAAATCTGTAAAATATCTATAACAAGGCTTCTAGAGCTGAGAATTGAGTTCTGTAAAGTGTCAGGATATAAGATCAATGTGTAAAAATCAGTAGCATTTCTGTACACCAGTAATGAGCAAGCTGAGGATGAAATAAAAAATAAAATTCCATTTATAATAGCAACCAAAAGAATCAAATACTTAGGAATAAACTTAACAAAAAATGTAAAGAGCTTGCATGCAGAAAGCTATACAACAGTGCTAAAGGAAATCAAAGAAGACCTAAATAAATGGAAGAATAATCCCTGTTCATGGGTAGGAAGACAAAACATCATTAAGATGTCTATCCTACCCAAAGTGATTAACAGATTTACAAAATCCCATTAAATATTACAACAGTATTTTTCACTATATTAGAAAAGCTAACTATGAAATTTATTTGGAAGTGCAAGGGGTCCTGAATAGCCAAATACATATTGAAAAAGAAAAATGAAATTGGAAGACTCAAACTACCTGCTTTAAAACATATTACAAAGCTTCAGTGGTCAAAGCTGCATAATTTTGGCACAAGGATAGACATATTGAAAAATGGAACAGAACTGATAGTTCTGGTATAAATAGTAACATATATGGTCAACTGATAATCAACAAGGCCAGTAAGCCCACTCAACTGTGAGAGAATGGCCTCTTCAACAAGTGGTGCTTGGAGAACTGGATATCAATATACCAAAGAATGAGAGATGAACACCATCCCACACCTTATACAAAAAATAACTCTAGACGGATCAAAGATATAAATAAAAAAGCCAAGACCATAATGCTCTAGGAAGATAATGCAGGGAAACATCTACAAGATCTTCCAGTAGGAAATGGTTTCATAAACTTTACACACAAAGCATGAGCAACGAAAGAAAAATTAGATAAATGTGACCTTCTCAAAATTAAAACTTTTGTGTTACAAAGGAGTTTCTCAAGAAAGTGAAATGGTATTCTACTCAATGGGAGAAAATGTTTGGGAACCATCTCTCTGTTAGGGACCTAATATCCAACATATGTGAAAGAATCCTTCATCTTGAAAAAAAAAAAAAAGATAACCCTTTTAAAAAATGGACAAGTGATTTGAATAGACACTTCTCCAAAGATGAAATACAAATGGCTAAAAAGCACATGAAAATAAACTCAACATCACTAGGTATTAAGGAAATGCAAATCAAACCTACAATGAGATACCATCCTACACCTGTTAGACCGACAACTATGAAAAACAGAGGACTATAAGTTCCCTATCAAAAGACATAAATTGGCAGAATGGATAAAAAATATGATCCATCCATTTACTGTTTATAAGAGACTCAGTGAGAATATTCTTGCCGTCCTGATTTTGTGATAATCAGGGTAGGCTAAACATTTGCTGTATTAGAAACCATGCATTTGTCCCCAGACCTAGTTTTTCTCCCTAGTTCTGGTTTTTGGAATGCTGGTGATAAACTAAGCCTGATTTATTATATGACCATCCTGCATGGGAAAAGATTGTAACTTTGGGCATCTTTGGTCAACCTTAAGAGATATAACAGGGGGACAGATGTGACTTAGGTAGTTGGGCAACCATCTCCCATATGGAGGAACCTGAGTTCAATCCCCAAGGCCTCCTGGTAAGAAGAAAAAAAGAAAAATATAGAAGGCACGTGGGCCACCATGCCCCATGCATGGGTGTTTCGCCAAGTCCTGCAAGTGGGTGAGCCACCAGACCCAGTCCGTGGATGCACCAACAGACCCCATGAGCAGGTGAGCTGTCAGTCCTCACGTGCTGGTGTGACACCAGTCCCCACAAGCCATGCAGCAAGATGATGACGTAACAGGAGAGTGACACAAGGAAGAGTCAAGATGAGATGTGCCGAGAAACCAGAAACTAAGGTGGTGCAGGTGGTAGTACACCTCTCTGCCACATGAGAGGTTCTGAGGATTGAATCCCAGTGAAGACAGAAGGAAAAGGATGAGACGAGGGGCCAGGAAACTGACACAGAGTAGCCCAGCGAATGGACACAGAAACAGGAAATACCTGCATTTTAATGCAATTAGGGAAGCCTATATGAGTTCAGAAGATAAAATGTAAATGGTTTTTGGCCTGTTAAAGTAACTGTTGTTTTGTTTGCTTTGTATATTTCGCATTCCCTTCTTTTTCTAATAAAAGACCCTGTCTTACTGGGAAAAAAAAAAAAAGAGAGAGAGAGAGGGAGAGAGAGACTCAACTTATACCCAAAGTCACAAATTGGTTGAAGGGTAAGTTTGGAAAAAATATTCCATACAAACCATAACATAAAAGAATTGGGCTACTTATACTAATATCAGAAATAAAATAGAGTTTAAATCTAAAGTGTTATAAGGTACAAAGAAGGACACTATATATTTATTTAAAAAGGGACACTCCACCAAGAAGAAATAACAAAATATTTATGCACCAATCCATGTTGCCCCACAATACATGAGGCAAACACTGGCAAAACTGAAGGGAGAAATAGTCATCTACAATAATAATTGGAGACTCCAATATACCACTCTCATCAATAGATAGAATATCTAAACCAAGGATTAATATGGAAATAGAAACTTGGATAATATGATAAATGAACTAGACTTAATAGACATATACAGAAAATTACACCCCCAAACAGCAGGAAAAACATTCTTCTCAAGTGTTTATGGATCATTCTCTGGGATAGACCACATTTTGGGTTACAAAACAAGTCTCAATGAGTTTAAAATGATTGAAATTATACAAAGCATTACCGATAACCATAATGGAAATAAGTAACAGGTGAAAAATGGAAAGTTCACAAAAAGAGGTAAGTTAAACAACACACACTTAAATGATCAGTGGGTCAAAGAAGAAATTATAAGAGAAATCAGTAAACATCTCAAAATGTATAAAAATTAAAGCACAACATATAAACATTTATAGGATGTAGTGAAGGCAGTGCTGAGAGGGAAGTTTATAGCTCTAAACACCTACATTAAAAATGAAAGAGGGAGTGGAGGTGGCTCAAGTTATAAGGTGCCTCCCTCCCACATTGGAGGACCCTGGCTTTGCTCCCAGAGCCTCCTAAAGAAACAGGGAAGACAAACAGACACAGCAAGTGCAAAACATAGAGGGCATGGGGAGAAATAAATAAATCTTTAAAAAAAAATGAAAGATGACCTTAAGTCAAAGATCTACCTGAAAACCTGGAGCAAAGCAAGCAGGAAAAAAAAAAAAAAGAAAGAAAGAAAGAAATAACAAAGATTAGAGCTGAAAAGACTGAAAGTGACAATATCAAACAATAGATAGAATTAGCAAATCAAAATATAGTTCCTTGAGAAGATCAATAAAATTGATAAACCCTTAGCTAGACTGACAAAGAAAAGAGAGAAGGTTCAAATAAATAAAATCAGAAATGAGGAGAGAGATTAATACTGGCCCCACAGAAATAAGAAAAAGATCATTAGAGGATATTATGAACAAATTGAACAAATGTATGCCAATAAATTAGAACACTTGGATGAAATGGACAAAATCCTAGAAACTCTTGAATAGCCTACAATTACTGTAGAAAAACTAGAAGGCCTCAAAAGACCAATTGCACGTAATGATATTGAGTCAGTCATCAAAACCCTGACAATAAAGAAAAGACTGGGAGCAGATGGCTTCACAGAGGAATACTATCAATCATTCCAAGAATAATTAAATTCAATTCAGGTCAAACTCTTTAAAAATTTTAAGAGTAGGGAACACTACCTCCCTCATTCTATGAGGCCAACATCACACTAACAACAAAGTCAGATAAAAATACTACAAGAAATGAAAATTACACATCAATTTCTTTATGAATATAGATACATTAACTCTCAACAAAATACTTGCAAATCAAATCAAACAGCAAATTAAAAGAATTCTACACCATGTGTTCCACTGCCAGTATGCATGAGTGATTCAGCATAAGAAAATCAATTAATGTAAAACACCACATTAGCTAACAGAAGGGAAAAAGCACATGATCATCTCGATTGATGCAGAAAAATCAATGTACAAAATACAGTATTATTTCTTGATAAACAAACTTATAGATTCAGGGCTCACCCAGCATATGAACAGCAGGAAGATTTAAGTCTTTGGGAAATAGATTTAATGGGTACTCTCCAGTTAATAAAACTCACCCAGAACAGCCAACAAAAGAAAGATGATGGGCCATACCCATCCTCAAAACAGAGAGTATCTACAAGTAAAAGCAAGAGAGTTCCATTCATCTGCCCCATGAGAGCTAAGCACCCTCTCAATCAGAAGCAGAATTGGCATCACCATCCCAAACTCCTCAAGACCGTGGGACAAATAAAGATATGGGGGGGATTTCAGCTATGGACTAATGTAGACTTATTATTATTCTAGTAATGGAAGAATTTGTAACACTGATCTAAAGAAAGTGGTCACCAGAGGTTCTGAGGGGAAATAGAGGGAAGAATAGTTGTATCACGAGGCATGTTAGGGACATTGGAATTGTTCTGCATGATATAGCAATGATGGATACAAGTTGTTTTACATTTTGTCAAAAGCTATAAAATTGTGCAGTGCAAAGAGTAAACCATAAGCTCTAGACAACATTAAGTAGCAATGCTTCAATATGTGTTCATCAATTGTAACAAATGTACCACACTAATGAAATATGTTGTTAATGGGGGAAAGTGAGAGAGGAGGACAGGGTGGGGTATATGGGAATCCTCTATATTTTCACTGTAACATTTATGTAATCTAAAGCTCCTTTAAAAATAGCCTCCCCCCAAAAAACACTTAGAAAAATAGGAATAGAAGGAAACTTCTTCAACATGATAAAAGAAATATTTGAAATGCTGAAAGACTGAAATTTTTCTAAGTTCTGGAACAAGAGAAGGATGCCCACTGTCACCACTGTTATTCAACATTGTGTTCGAAATTTTATGCTAAGTAGTTAGGCAAGAATAAAAATAAAAGACAACCAAATTGGAAAGAAGAAGTAAACCTTTTACCAATTGCAGATTACATTATCCTATATATACATAAAAAGTCCCCCCAAATCTACAACAATTCTACTAGAGCTAATGAGTTCAAGAATGTGGCAGGATACAAGATAAACACTTAAAAATTAGTACTGTTTCTATGTACTAAAAATGAACAATTTATGGAGGAAATCAAGAAAAAATTCCATTTACTATAGCAACTAAAATAATCAAGTATCTAGGAATAAATTTAACTAAATGCTTGCATGCAAAAAACTACAAAATAGTGCTAAAAGAAATCCAAGAAAACCTAAATAACTTTAAGGACATTCTGTGTTCATGGATTACAAGACTAAATATCAAGATGTGTGTCATTGAGATGCCGATTCTACCCAAAATGATTTATATATTCAATGCATTCCCCATCCAAATTCCAATAACCTACTTGGCAGAAATGGAAAAGCCAATTACTAAATTTATTTGGAAAGACAAGGAGCCCTAAATAGCCAAAAACCTATTGAAAAAAATGAAGTTGGAAGAATGAAGAGGTCAAAATACTGTACTGACACGAAGATAT
>JAQZBX010032032.1:0-26042 GCA_029593785.1 Cabassous unicinctus | reverse complement strand
GTGGGAATCCAGTGCACGCTTCAAGATGTGTTTTTTTTTTTTTTTTAAGATTTATTTATTTATTTATTTATGCCCCCCTTGCTGCTTGTGTTTTACTGTGTCCATTTGCTGTGTGTTTCTTCCGTGTCTGCTTATCTCCCCCTTGCTATGAGGTCCTGCTGCATCAGCCCACCGCGCTGCGCAGGCCGGCCTGCTCTCACAAGGAGGCCCCGGGAAGTGAACCCGGGACTCCCGCATGGTAAACAGGGGCTCTATCGATTGAGCCACACCCGCTTCCTGCTGTGAGGTTTTGCTGCATCAGCCTACCGCGCCGCGCGGGCCGGCCGGCC
The DNA here is from genome assembly GCA_029593785.1 of Cabassous unicinctus. Lineage (NCBI taxonomy): Eukaryota > Metazoa > Chordata > Mammalia > Cingulata > Chlamyphoridae > Cabassous > Cabassous unicinctus. The sequence continues at coordinate 25,713 of JAQZBX010032032.1, read as the reverse complement.
TGCCCTCACAAGGAGGCCCCAGGAAGCGAACCCGGGGCCTCCCATATGGTAAACGGGAGCTCTATCCATTGAGCCACACCTGCTTCCCTCAAGATGTGTTTTGAATGCCATTTCCTTAATATATTATTCCCAAATTTATCCACTTATGGATGTGATTTCTCATTCCTTTAATTATCATAAAACTTTTTAAATGTTATTGTATGGAATTTATCATATTCTGAGATTTTTAAAAGACTGTATTTTCTCTCCTAATTATGTCATCTTTGGTGCAGAATCCTATTCATATGCCTGTCTCCAATAGAGCTTGCATATACAAAGGAAGAACTAAATATATCTTTTAAAAATTAAATGAAATATAATGGAAAAATATAAAAAAGAAATCAGTAAAAGCAAAGATAGAATAATGTAAGTTTTACTTGAGTGTTTAGTAGCTTTATTTTCTCTCAGTTTGTGCCATTAACTTAATTATTCAGAAAAATAGAAATTTCACTTTTGGAAAGTATCTTCAATTCAATTTTAGTTTGCAATCATAGGGAATTTGAAAAGGCTTTCAAATATTCCTATGAAAATTCAAAGATAGTTACTGTTTATAGGATGATTTTAATCTGGTTTACAGGTAAAAAGACAGAGTAATGTCTTCAGGTTTATTCTTATTTTATGCCTGGAAAATAATGCTTTTATCACATGTTTTAGAATAAGAAAAATGGATGAAAGAGTTGCTCTAATCAGATGTGAGTTTTTCTTAAGGCTAGGGTTTTTTGGGGGCGGGGGAGTGGATGTTGGGCTGAGGGAAGATGACTACCATTAAGTAATTTAAAATGAATTAAACACAGAATTCTCACATTTCAATTAAACAATTTGCCACCAATATTATTTGAAGAGTCAGTATTCCTTTGCCATGATTGTTTTCATTTTAGTTCACATAAACTCAAATGTAAAAATAAGGCTGCTTGATGTTTGCATTAGCAGACCATTGCCCACCATTGCTACACAACTGACCAAGCAACAGGAAGCCTTATTTCTACCTCTTTTTTTTAAAAAAAAGAAGGTCTTATTTCTGAGGGCCCTGTAGCATCTGAGATAAAAGCAGTGTATTTTTATCAGCACCTTTTCCATGTCTGTACCAAATTCGTGTGTGCTTGGCAATTTAAGACACCAAGAAACATTATTGTGCAAATAATGCTTTCTGTTCTGTTCCAATACAAGCCTGGTTTTAGCTTAAAAGAAAATAAAATGCTTCTGCCCGAGAGGAAGTAACATCTCCTGTGAATAACTTTAAACTTTAGGTTTGCCTCTGCCCAGTCATTTATTATTTGGATTAATTATTTGTGTTCAAGTCTTAACTTCCTTTTAGACTAGAAACACAGAACACAGAACATTGTTCATCATTCAGCACAATATTTTAATTATAGAGTAACAGGATGGATTGAGATGTTTCCGTTACATAACACCCTCCTACAACCCTTCCACTGCCCCCCTCCCCCTGTAGCTTCCACCAAAGAGGAGGTTTGACAATGTGAAGAGCTTATTTGATAGGTTCCATTCATTCTGGATGGCCTAGATGGAACCATTTATTGTCAACAGGATGACTCTAGCATTATTAACAGTTCAGAAAGGAGTCACGGTCTCCTTCACACAGTTATGCTGTGGTTATTTTTTCCTAATGGGTAGGGTTAAGGTCATGTTAATAGGAGTATGCTTTGTCCAGTTGTCCATGTGGACTATACTGCACTCTGGGGGTGGGGCAGATAACTAATAATGACTGGGGCAAAAGGTTCATGCTTTTAGGTAACCGTAGAGAAAATTGTATGTTGTTCCCTATAATAGAGAGGGAACGGGAGTCCAAATATCTTTTGGTCTTCCCTGGTATCTCTCTCTCCAATTCATTCAACACACAAATGACAAAGAAATTTTCTGTGAATACTGCTTTGATCATGTCAAATTTGATAAAAAAATAAACCACCAACTCCTAAACCCTGCTAAAACTCTTCCTCAACTCTTTGGACCACAGTCCATACTATTACCACCTTAGAATCAGAGAAAAGCTTACGCTATCATCCTAGTCAAAGTCTACTGCTTTAGAATTTTAAAAGGCATGTGGGAATGAAAGTAAGAGTAAAATTTTAACTTTTTTCCTGAAGGGAAAGGCATTTCCTGGGAGAATGGGTAAAGGACACTGATAATGGGGTCAGAATTGCTGTGGGAGGGAGGCTGGGAAAGAGAAAATTCCCAATCCCTCCCCTTCCCTGCTTCACTTATTGCTGCTATGTAAATGTACAAATCTGATCTTATTCTGTATTGTTTTGAGATATTCATCTGAAAAGTAATAGATTATACTTTTGTAAGTTCAGTGTTGTTTCATTCGAGGTTGTTGTAGGTTGTGGAGATTTCCCAAAAAGCAGAGCTTGAAACAAGCCTTTTGTTCCATTATCTTTCTAAGGGCTGTGGGGGCTTTGTACTGGTTGGAACTATGTAACCCAGTATTCTCTTCCCTGTAAGGTTCTGGCCTCGGGTTGACAACAGGAGACCATTTGCTGGAGATTTGGAAGAACAAAGTGAGGTAAAATGTTTACACTGTTTACACTTGGAAGGTCAGTGCAGACTCAGGTGGTTGCAGCCCATCCATATTGTTCCTGATCCACTGGCTCACCTTGCTGGCATGAGACAGCTGCTGGGCTTGCAGCTCCTCTGTTTCCTTTTGGACATCCTTCAGCTTCTCCCACACCTGGGCCAGGTACACATTTAGCTCCATGACCAAGGGCACCAGCTCCTCCTGTAGGTCACTTGCATTAACAAAGTTGGAGGCTTGGAGGCAGTGAGAGATGGGTGCAAATTCCAGTTTGTCCTTGCTGTCCTTTACCTCATGTCCATCTTTCTTTCCTGACTGTCTACTCTGCTGACCTCAGGACCAGTGCCAGACACAAAAGCAACAGCCATACATGCTGTTCACCTGGCTCTCACGATGGTAGACGATCAAATCCCTATAGTAAATCTGAATTCTATCTCATTCCTAGTGTTTATTCTCTGATCAAATCCTGACTGATACAAAATTTGGTACTGGAAATGATTCTAGAACAACAGAACCTTAAGAATGGGTTGTCTGGAATTGGTTGTCTTAACTGATTAGATTTAAAGGCATTAACAATATTTCCAGTGGAAAAGGGGGCACTAGTAATCTCTTGCATGTGGTGACAAAACATTTAATTAAATTTTCATTTGTAATCAAGTGCTTATAGAAGATATGACTTTAGGTGAACAAGTATTTGTGGTGATAGACCATTTTAGTGGAAATAAAGAGTTTAATAGGGTTGATTACTTGCCTCTAAGTGTGCTGGAGAACTTGGGGAAAGAAAATAATGAGTTCAGTGCTTTAAATATCTAGCTCAAGATCCTCATAAGGGACCTTATAGATTCCAGTAAGACAAATTGCTGCTCCTCACAGGGTAGAAGAGGTCCAGTACAATCAACTGAAGCCAGGTAGCTTCTGGTCTCTGCGTTTGTGCTTACTACAATCAGACAGGGCTTCAGTAGTGGAGTGGCAAGATTGTTTGGAAGAGTCATGCTGTTGGACCTGTACATTGCCTCCATGCCTGCTACCGTGGTCATTCTGCTCATGGCCTATTGCACTGGCACTGAGGAGGCTGAGCAGCCAGGTGAGCTGATAACTACCCTGTTCATCTGATTGTTGAGAGCCTCCCTAGGGGTGGGTACTTTTGAGACACAAAGCTCTGCACTCTTTGTGCCCAATCCCACAGGTCCATCCACAAACCTCATCACAGATAGCTTTTTCCTTAATCTTTCAACCTTGTTCTTCAGAGGCTTTTTCCTGAACAAGCCAAGCCATTGGCCTTGGGCCAGAGACTTCTGTATACCTACCCCTCAGGCAAATTCTCCCTCCAGGCAAAGGGGATGACCAAGGTATTTGCTTGCCACTTTGTCATTTAGAGCTGTAATGAGGCAGCAGACTATTTTTGACTAAAACCAACAAATCATACCACCCAGTTGTGAACTAGACCCAGGTTATTTCCTCCTTCATTAGTTGGAAACTCCCTTTCAGACCATAGGAGTAAGTTGATGGAGAGGCATTCATGCAATAGAAGGAGGTGACATGGTAACATGGGTCACCTATTCTTGTGACTTACTCATACCTCTGGAACTACTCAGCCTAAACCTAAATCTAACATTTCTGTTGTATGATGGATTGCTGCTGTGTACATCTGACCATATGACTTGGTGGACCTGATAATATACCATTCTTAGTGAGAAGCTCCAGGTTCAGAGGCATTTGGTATCCCCACAGTCTGGTACAGTTTCTACTAAAGTCCAACAGTTTTTTCCAAATAGAGAGTGGTCTTAAACTGCTGAAGTCATGGCTTTGCTCTAGAACCCAAGGAGTATGCACTGCAGCTCTCCTGTTGGGACTTTCCAGAAATTCTACACAGCATCCTTATCCACTGCAGAAACAACTGGTACCATCAGCATGCTAGGTCATTTGGCCAAATGGTGAGCATATTCCAACCCAGCCTGGACTTGCTTCCTCTCTTGGTCTGGGCCCCAGTTGAACTGGAAGTCTTTAGAGAGACTCCCAACATGCATTAGACAAGTTTTCCTGATTGCAGTATTTTCTGCCTCTAAATTCCAAATACACCCTCCCAAAGCTGAGCCTACATTTTAGTAATAGGAGGTGTAGGCATAAAAAGTTGTTATTTACCTTCGAGGGAATGCTCCAGACTGTTGTACCCCTATGGCAGGCTCTTACGTTTTCTTGGGAATTTTCTCCCACACTGTTGTACACATGAATCTTCCTAGGACATCTAGGATTCTTGCCATTTCCTGCTTACCAGGGCAAATTAACCTGATGTTATCAATATAGTGAGTCAATGAACGTTTTGCAGAATGTCAAGACAATCAAGGTCCCTATGCACTATCCTACAACAAAAGGTATGAGAATTAACATAGCCCTCGAGCAAGATAGTAAATATTCTATCTTCTGTGTGCAGGCAGTTTGCTTTTGATCTTCTTTATTGATGGAGACGCATGCTTTCACCAGATCAAAAGCTACAAACCATATGTTAGAGGCTGTGTTGATTTGTTGCAATGAAGACACCCCGTCTTGATAGCTATCACTGGGTTCAAATTATAGAAGCCCTTGAAAAAGACATTACGATGAACATCACCCCTGCATCTTTTTAGTCTCTGAAGACTAATCTAAACTAGTCCTGCGATATGATGTTCCTTCTGATTTAGCATCTTGGCCAAGGTCAGAAGCAGTTTCAGGGGATTCCACTGATCCTTAGCTATCTGTGGTGGCTTGGAGGCATGTATCCCAGAAAAACATGTTCTTAAGCTATTCTTGTGGGTGTGAACCCATTGTAAATAGGTTTTTTTGATGAGGTTACTTCTGTTAAGGTGTGGCTCAAGTGAATCAGGATGGGTCTCAATCCTATTTTTGGAGGCCTTATAGAGAGGGCTGCAGAGAAAGAAGCCACAAGTAGCAATGGAACACAGAAGAAGAAGGAGAAGGTGCCACCATGTGCATTGCCATGTGATAGAAAAGTCAAGCGCCAAGGATTCCTTGCAGCCAGCCCCAGAATACCACAGTCTTCAGGGATTGGGGGTGGAGGGGTGGAAGCATCGCCTTAATGATGCCTCAATATTAGACTTCTAGCCTCAAAACAGTGAACCAATAAATTCTTGTTGGTTAAACCAGCCCACTGTTTGATCGTTGGTTTAGCAGCTAGGAAACTAAAACACTATCATAATGGCCATTACTCCACAGCTAAGAGGACAAATGTGAAGATGCTGCCAGCAGCTACGTATAATCTTTCTCATTTATAAACTCGGAGACCAAGGAAAAGAACACAGGATTGATCTGTCTGTGGAATGGTTGGATTCACTGAGAAAACAGACTTAGGTCAGAACCTCATTTCAGATCTTTTTCTCTTTTTTCTGTGTGAGAACTGTGTTTGCCTTTGGTTAGGGGCTACTTTGAGAGATGTTTATTGTTTCTTTGTCCTGTTTGATGTTCTTCAGGGCATTAATGGATATTCCACCAAGAGAGGTTTGCATAGACAAATGCATTTGGGAACTACTGCACAGTATTCCTCAACCTTGGATATTCACAAGGTGTTTTAATGTATTTTTTTCCCCTTTTAAAACATTCAGTAACAATGCAAATACCAAAAAAACTCTTTGTAAAACTCACAAAGAAATGTAAAAATATCTAACACCGCATATTCCAATGACTCACCTTCCCTTTGAAGATGCTGCTTGCCAAGGGTTATCATTACCTCACTCTCAGGAGCAGTTTCTTCCTGAGAATCTCTCAGGAGCAGATTCTTCTTTCCAGTTGCCCAGAGGTCTTACATGCTATTCTTATGTTAAGTAGTACGATCTCAGTGAGCGGGAGTAGGGGTTCAGGGGAGCAACCATGCAAGGGAGAATGGCCAATTTGAGGACATGATATCTAGTTGGTAGTCTTAACTGTGGGACTACTGCAAACAACCTATAAACATATCCCAGTCCTGTCTATAGAAGGGAGAAAGGGAGAACAACATAGCCACATGGTCACATTTCCCATTGATCGGAAGTTCACTCTATGAGGCATTAACTCACCTCCTCTGACAGGCTGCATAGGAATTGGGACCAGGTTTTCTCGGCGGGATGTCTGAACCACAGCAGGCCTGTGTAGGAACTGAAGCCAGGCAGGAGATGCAGCTCATGTCAGGCATCATCCAAAGAAGAGAGAGGAGGAAAACATGCCTATTCCTCCCTTCCTTGACCTCCAATCTCCTGCCAGTGCTTTTCATTGTTTGAACCCAGCCAGAAGCCAGATGAATCAGGGGCCTGGGGAAGTGCAGCCTACAAGTGTTCTTTGATGCAAAGCAGAACAAGGAAGTGTGAGAAGTGAATCTGAGCCAGCAGGCCAGGGACAGACACAGCAGACACCGAGGTACTGGGAAAGACTGCGTCAGTGCCTTTGGAGAATCTGTCCAGGCTGTGGCCAAGAGAACCTCATGAGGCAGGGGATGTACTGGTCCTGCCTTTGTGGCTCACTGACCTTATGACAGAGGGACCATTTGGGCTAATGTCCTTCCTCTTCCCCCAAACCCTCCCTACACAGGGTACTGAGGGTACACCCTCTGATGAGACTGAATAGAGGGCCCCTGAAACCTCCAGACTGAACAACAGTAATTATGTTTGCTAAGTGGATGAGTGGAACCTAGAAGAGTAAATGGCCTATTTTATAGACTTCATAAGATCGCTTGCATTAGTGGAGAGTTCGGATTTGTCTGTTGCCACGAGTTCGAAGTTATTATATTAATCTTTCTGAGCCTCATGAAGTTTTGTGGAGGTGGTGCGCTGTGGCTCAGCAGATTACATGGGTGAAGACGCATGGCGAGATCACAACAGGATGTACCTAGTATGCACAGAATTGTGAACGATACCTGCACCGTGAACGCAACCCTGGAAATGAATACGACTTGTCAGGAAGTCAGCACCATAGAGCTTTGGATGTGGATGGTACCACTGACCATCAGTGTGAGCCAACAAAGTTGTTTTCCAGCCCCTCCCCTGCCTATTTCAAGTTCTGGAAATGACCCACCACCACATTACTCCCAAGTTATATTAGACCAGTCAGTGCTTTTGGTAGACACAGAGGTCACCTTTTCATTTTCCCCAGTCTTTTCTGCTAAGGAACAAATCCAGAATACTGCCTTGGTTTCTGTCACCTACAAGGCAGTGTCTAAGAATTGAGTTTTCCATTCTTCTGGCAGAGAAGCTCCTGTGTAATCCTCTTCAGTCTAACATTTGCCAATCTTAAAGAGTAAAACTCAGAGCTGTTTGTTCAGTCAGTCGACTTACATTTGCTGAGTGTTGACTACACATTTGGTGCTGTGGGCAGGCACTGAGGAAAAAGCAAGAAATGTGACAGAGGCTCTCTTGGCCACAGGGAACCTTATTTTCCAATAGGAACACCTGGCTTGGGAAAGCTGAGGTCTTGGGGTCAGAAAAGGCATTTTTGAAGAATGGCGGGAATTAGATCGGCTGGTGGTGTTCCAGGCTCAGGGAGCAGCACCTAGAAAGGCCCCGAGGCAGAGGGAACATGGCTGCCTTGAGGAGTTAACTATTCAGCATGGTGAGGACATAGAGATAATGTAAAGAAAGGGGCTGAAGGCGAATGAGGCAACGGGTTTTAGTTTACTTATTTGTTTCTAGGTTGTGGTTAGGAAGCCATTATTTTTAACCATTATCTTATCAAAAAGAATCAATACTTAAAAGTCTCAAATTCAATTAGATGCACATTTATTGAGCAAGACTTGGTTTCTGCCCTAAGTAACTTAGACTCTAACAGAAAAGATATGTTTTCATAGTATTATAATAGAAGAATGTGCCTCAAAGGAAGGACAGAGTTCTATGTGAATGCAGGGAGTGGGATGGGGGATTCATTCTTGCATTCACTTCTTCAAAAAATATTTAATGAGTGTCTTCTCTGGCGTTTCAAAGATGAATAAGACACAGACTTGGATGTCAGGGCATTCGGTCTATTGGGGAGCAGGCACCCACATAAATGACTAGAGTTCTGTAAATGAGATGCACAGGCTATAATGGGGTAAAAACGATAGTTGCTATTTTTTGAGCACTTATTAAATACTTTACATGCATTTTCCCATTTAATTCTCACAATAAACTTATGAGGTAGGTATGGCTATCCTCATTTTTGAGGTGAGCAAACTAACACCCAGAGAAGTTAGACAGATCTTAGAGGTCCTAGAATTTGGAAGCTGAAGATATGAAATTCAAACTCAGTTGTTACCAATGACAAACCAGTCTCTTAACCACTGTTGCTTACTGTTTCCCAATAACACAAGACTGCATCTCACCCAAGTCCAGGCAGAGGTGGCGATGCCTCCTGGGCTGAGTTTTGGGATTAGGAAGCATTAGGGAAGTGAATGGGGTACTCCAGCAGAGGGGGCGCATGACTAAAGGCCCAGGAGGAAGGAAACTATGGTGGGGGATTCTGAGCTATTCTGGATTGTTGGAGAGTAAGCAGTGAGGCAGGAATTGATAGGAAATGTGCCTGGAGCAGGCTTGGGAGGTGGAACATGGAGGACTCTACATGTGTGTTAGGTCACAGAATTGGATGATGGGAGTCACTAAGGAGCTTTAAATGAGGAATGTTAGTGTGCATTGTAGAGAGATTATAATGGTTTAGGGGATGGCTTTGAGGGGAAACAGGAGAGGGAGAGCAGTTAGAGATTATTGCAGTATTGCAATACTGCAGTATTGCAGTATTGCAGGCAAGAGAGGGTGACTGTCTGAACTAGGAGAGTAGCAGAATAGATGGGAGAAGCGGCAAGTTTGAGAAACACGTAGGTGGTGAAGTTAGTGGTTATTCATAATTCTTTAACTGTGGGAAGTGACTTCCAGGGGGAAGTCTAGGTTGATACCTCAGATCCAGACTTGGGAGACAGGGTGGATGGCTGGTAGTGCCACCAAATGAAGAGAAAGCAGGCTTTGGGGTTAGATGGTGAGTTCAGGCTCGGTCAAGCTAAGTTTTAAGTTCCAGTGGCTATCCAGGTGAAGATGGCCAGCAGGTAACTGGAAATCTGAATCAAAGTCCAGGAGAGACATCTGGACTGGAGAAAGATTTGGGAACCATCTGCCTCAGGGTGTAAGTTAAAGGCAGTAGAGTGGATAAGGTGAGCTGAGCCAGGCATGCGCATAGGACCTCTTGAGGTGGTCCTTAAAGAGGGTGGAGAAATGGACCTGCCAGGCAGTGAGAATAATATGAACTAAGGGGAAAGAACAAGAGAAGTTTTCAAATAGTGTAATAGTTAAATTTGGCTGGACAATCATGAGTTCGGTGCAGATACTGGGTGATTAAGCTGGGAAAGGATATTGTTGAGGACCTTAAAGGCTAGACAGTGAGACACTTTGCAACAGGGTTGTCCTGGGAGCAGACCAGCACCATAGGATGTTCATTTTCAATGTATATGGAGTGAATTAAAGGGAGGAATGATGAGGGGCAGGGCTCCAGAGGCTATTGGCAATAGTTCAGGTGAGAGGTCATATGGCCAGAGCTGGGCAAGTCATAGAGGAACTATTAGTGGAAGCACATGAAATGCCTCTGTTTGTATGTCAGAGACAATGAAATGCTGGCAATATCATATGGTACAACCTTATAAAAAGGCAAGGAGAGACAAATTCTTTAATGAAGTCCAAGAAAATGTACATTCTTACCATTTAAGTTAAATTGCAAAATATTTCCTGGGGCACTTGCTCTCAAACTAATAATCCACATAGGAAATATTTTCCATTTTCAATCAGGACAATTTGAAACTGCTTTTTATTTTTTATTGGAGAAACTCATACTGTCTTCACTTTGCTCAGTGTGAAGTTGAAGTTGCCAAAATTGCCTTCAGGACACATTTGTCTTTTGTGTTTCAAACGGAGGAAAGTTTCCATTTCCCCATTTCATCCTGAAAGCTTTCAAAAAGTTTGGGCAGTGCTCAGTCCTGTCCCCATAACTCACCTAATCATTTCAGCTCTAATTCTTGCAGTTGGGAGACATCAAGTGCCAAGTTTCTGCTTTAGCATGAGTCAGAATCCCACAGAGGACTTTGATACAAATACATGCTGATCCATCTCTGAGGTAAAGCTCCTCAGCCTTTCAACAAAGAGACAGAATGAAGGGAGCAGGCTTTATTATTACATCTAATCGACCATGATTAAAACAAAACTACACATAAGTGGTTCTCAAACTTAGCTATATATGAGAATGACTTGCGGAAATAGTTAAAAAGTAAAATTCTCATGTGGGTTTCACAGAGGTTCCGTTTCAGTATATCTTGGGTGGTGTCAAGGAAATCTGGTTTTAACAAAAATTTGCGTAACTCTGATTCCTGTGGTCCATGCACCAATTTTTGAGGAAATGATAAACTAAATCAGGCTTTAATTTTGTTTAGAATAGTTACAGTCAACCTGATAATATTGTTATTTAAATAGGTAGATACCCTAGCATTCTGAGTACCTATCATGTTCATAATGTTTCAGAAAAACATTTTTTCTAAACTTTTGAACTATTTTGAGGGAATCAGTGGATGAAATTAGGTACTATGTGGTTTGTCGCAAGTTTTCTGCTACTTGGGGACAAAAGTCATGGATATTTCTTCCCACATGTGATATTTCTGCTTTCTCCAGCTCTCCAGGTAATGAAATGAGTGGCAGAAGAAGAGGAGGAGAAAGAAGGTGAGGAGGATGAGGAGTTACTTAGAGCACTAAGAAGCCAAGGGAATGAAATATCACTGGGGATGCTAAAGTTGTCCAGGATAAGAATGGGAACTGGGATGGAGAGGAGTGTGATGAGCCAGAGAGGGGAACCTTCAGAGGAAGCTGAGAAGTAGAGAATTTTCAGGGTTGAAGAAGGGGTGGATAAGTCCTCAAAAACAGGCAGGGTTTTGAAGGAAGGTTGTAGAATAGCAGTCTGGATTCAGCAGTGGAAGCTGAACACTGAGGTTCCAAGGGCATGGGAGAATAATTCATCTTTGCTGAAGGGGATGAGAAAGAATGCTCCTGCCAGGCGGACCCAGTGGCTGAGAAAGAAAGATGCCAAAGAAAGGCCCTGGATTTCTCCCAACATCTTCTTTGTAGGTCAAAAGAGACTTGCTTCCACAATCAATGAAATATCGTTGGAAGATTCCATGGGACGTAAGACCAAAGGAAAAGCAGAATCTTGAGTGAGAAAAAGGAAACTAAGACTGTAACAACCTCTCTATTACAAGAGCAAATATGGTCAAAAGAAAATGCACAGCCATCACTTCTCCTCTGGTACCTAGGCGGACAAAAGAACACACTTTAGAGCAGGAGTTGAAAATGTAGAAAATAGGTGCCAGGCAGGTAAGGCAAATGGGTGATGATGTCCAGGTGGAGAGGGTGAATGGAAGGGCTCTGGCCACCTCTAAAGGGCTGACCTCGCCCCTGCTGGACTATTTTATCAGGTGGGCATAGAGGCCACGTGGTGACAGAAATTCCCTCTTATTAATGAAAGAATCCCAATTTTAAAATGTTGGCAATGAAGTCAAATATTAAACAAAAAGCATTGTGGGCCAAACCAAGCATATCTGTGTCCAGAGCTGGCCAATGTGTGTTCCCAGCTTCAGAGCCAGAGAAACCTTGGCTCGTCATAAAGCGCCCTGACCCTCAGTGTTCTCATTCACAACATGGTGGGTGGAATAATGCCTAATTTGCATTTTGTTTTGGTAGGGACAGGCACTACCTGTCATTAAAAGAATGTAGCTTTCCAGTGTCTGCTACCTCAAAGGTGCTCAGTACTTAAATACTTTTTGACCAGAATCATGTACTTTTCCTCAATCTTTTCTTCTAAAACATAATAAAACAAATTCATCATCTTAGAAATGTAAAAGATTACTGTTTCTACAGCTATACTTTAGGTTAATGGGTGGCTATAAGTGTCTATTAATATAGACAAGGCGTGTCTGACATCTCTTCCCCCACCTGCCCTGCTCTTTTTAAAGAATTTTTATTATTATTTTTTAAAGATACTTAGATTACATAAATGTTACATAAAAAATTATAGGGGATTCCCACATACCCCGCTCCCCACCTCTCCCACACTTTCCCACATTAACAACATCCCTCATTAGTGTGGTGCATTCATTGCAATTGATGAACACATTTTGGAGCATTGCCACTAAGCACAGATTACAGTTTACATTGCAGTTTACCCTCTCTCCCACCCAATTCTGTAGGTTATGGCAAGATATATAATGGCCTGTATCTGTCATTGCAATGTTATTCAGGACAATTCCCAAGTCCCAAAAATGCCCCATATTACACCTCTTTTTCCCTCTCCCTGCCCTCAGAACCTCCAGTGGCCATTGCCTCCACATCAATGATATAATTTCTTCCATTGCTAGAATCACAATAAGTCTATAGTAGAACACCAGTAAGTCAACTCTAGTCCATATTTTATTCCTCAATCCTGAGGATTCTGGGATGGTGTTGTCCACTCCACCTCTAATTGAGAGGGCTGCCCTGCTCCTTAGATCTACCGATCCTATAGATACCCGAAAGTCATAAGACAAACATAGGCACACCATGCAATGCTTTCCTAGATATTATGCCAAGTGGAACAGACCCAGTTCCCTTCCTTGAAGAAACCTAAGATGAAAACAGGGATTTTATAATCATATAAAGAGAGATGAATATCAAATGAACAAATAAATGAATGAAGCAGTATATATATATATGTATATATACACAAGTATATATATTTCTATAAATATATATGGAAAGGAATACCTGCATTTATTGGTAAAAGAAGAAGAATCTGATGCACAGATAGGGAAAAATTATCTTGTCTATTTCCAGTGATCAGAGAGCTCATGAAGAGATGAGATTTTCAGTTATTTGAATAGTTTAAAAAGATTTCTTAGTGAGTTAACATGAAATGACTGCCCAGAGATAGAAAGAGAGTGTTCCAAACACAGTATAAGATGTGAGGAGAGGCTCACACATGGAAGATGATTACTCAAATGAACTTTGACTTCATTTGTCTAGAAGGATATGATCTCAGTGAAGAGTTGGAAGACAAAATAATGTGAGGCAACAACTTTCTGTTGAGCTCCCCAGACTTGTCCTTTCTCAGCTACTGCATCCCACAGATTTAGGGAGAGCCTGCCCTCTTCTAGCTGATTGCATGCTTATCTTGACTTTGTTCAGGCTGTTTTTCAGTGGGTACAAGTCAACTTTCTCTTCTATCCTTTTATATAAGAATCAGCTTCCCAATCTTCCTAACGTTGGTGACACAATCTCAGGAAAAATAGGCAATGCAAAAATTGCTTAGTTTCTAAAAGTAGGCATGGAAGTTTCACATTGATGACCATCTAAAGTAGCAGCGAAATGCCTGTGTGGGAAAAAGTGGCCTGGACACTCTCCCTCTTGGACTATATTCCTCTCGATCTTGCCTGCTTTCTTGTCAAAATGAGATTTTGTTTTTTTAGACTAAATTTGTTCCAGGGACTTTCCGTCTCTTTATAAAAATATCCTGTCCAGTGATCAACTAGGGATTTAAAAAAAAAAAAAAAAAAGGGGGGAGCCTAATTTCTTCCAAAATCTTTGAAGCTGTCAGTTTAATACTGCAGGAGTGAAGGGATAACCCGATTTAAAATGGGAAAATTAGCTAGTTAAATATATTCATACATATTTTTTGATACATATTTGTATTAAAAAAGTTTCAAGATTACAATATATTTCTTGCCTTCAGTTGTTCTGAATTTAGGTAAGAGAAAGGAAAAGTGATTATTTAAGTTTATAATATTCCAAGAAGAGAATTGGGTAGCAGTATTTGCTATATGGGTTCATCCTACTTAAAAGTGGTGTCACTTTAGGCAAGTTATTCAACCACTCTGTGCTTTAGTTTCCTTTATTATATTTAGAGGTGGGCCTTATAATAGCACCTACTTTAGATTGGCTATGGAGATTGAGCAAATTAATACATGTAAAGCACTTAAAGAGTGCTGGATACATAGCAAGTATTGAATAAATGCTATCTCTGATTATGATTGAGATTTAGAAGGTATGATCTTAAAGGTGAAACCAAACTGAGTTAGCCATAGTCTAAATTTCTTAGGTGGGTGAGCTACTTGTAAACTCCTTTGACCAACCATTCTTCAAACATCAGGACATGCTGGGGATGTTAACCAGAGGCAAAGCTTTGGCTATATCATGCTCTATGAAGACCCAGAAGCCTGGAGGCTAAGACATCTCAAGAGGCTAAATTCCAAGTTCTACTAATTCAACAAGACCTTTATAAATGAAACTCTAATATTCCAAACCTCTGCATCTGCTTATATATTCCCTTCACCTAAACACTATGTATTTTTAAGACATAACACCTTTTTGAAGAATAATTATTCATGAATAAAGTGTAAAAGTCTTTTTCTTCTTTTTAGTTATAAATGGTGTTCAAGTAGTTTCCAGATTGCTAGAGGATATTTTTTTTAGTCAGTAAAGCTAGTAAATTCTCTTGTAAAGCTAGAGAACTTAGAAAGTGTTCTCCAAATTTCCATTGGCATAATGGATATTTCCCAACCCATATGAGAAAATGAGAACGTGGGGGCCCTGTATGTACATTTCTGTTGACGTTTGTGGCAGTTTCTGGGCACAGTCACATCAATTTTGCATTTCTACAGCTAGTTTACCAGGTTAAATGAGTGGAGTTTTGGATTTAATTGCCAACTTGTTACCTGAATGGTAAATTTTAAATAGGGACTAAGAGACTGAAGGATCTGCCCAGTGTGTTAGTGCTGCCTATAAAAACAAATAGGATCCTTGGGGTTTAATTAGAGGACTTCTAATTACACCTACAGCATACTTAGGTTACATTTTGAACACTAGACATTTGGGAGAAGAGTCCGGATCTGGTCACTTGCCTTGAGGACACAAATCCACAAAATTGTGACCATCCAAAGGAGCAGTGCTGCTTGCACCTGGGGTTTACAGGCAGAAGTGACAAAGGTGATGTTGAATGACATTAGCTGGCCTGCAAAGCAGAACAACTTAAGAGAGAGAAATATAGTGGGTGCTGAAATCCACAAGGATTCCAGGATGATGGCTGGCTGCTTTGGCCCCAACTAGAAATGAAGAGCAGGTACATAAAAAGTTTGTTCTTTCTCTGCAGGAGCAAACAGGGCCTCTAACTCACAACCACAGGATGTCAGGATATTCCATCCTCTCCCAGCACATTAGAAGTGTTAATAAGAGAGGTAGGACCCTTGTTTCCCATTTTTTCTCCAAAGCTATGAGAAAAAAGGACTATTTGTTTGTTTCTTGGATGGCTTTAAGAATAACTTTGAGAAAATGACCTTCATCCTTTATAGCAGATGTCATCTAAAATTAGTTTGTGTTGTTTAGGAATAATTTCAGACTTCTTGGCATATTTTCTATTCTCTCTTTCTCTCTCTCCCCATAAAAAGATAACTTCAATGTCTCTAAGTTTCTAGGGACCCACTTTACATGAAACAGCAAAATTTAAAATTATACAATTTAAATGACTCTAGAGCAAAACTCCTTAAAAACAGAACACAGCTTAAGGGTATGGCCTATAAGCAAGAGAAAATGGAGTGAAAAAGTAGTAAAAGGTTGGTTTAGAAGGTTTAATACTTATGATCTGGAAGCTTATTGCACTTTCCTTAGGAGACACAGATGGGGCAGGGTAGGTGTGGTCAAAAAGTGAAGCAATTCATGAATACTCAGTCATGAAAGGGAAAATCACAATGAAATGATTATGACTATAATCATTTTGGTCTATTAATATTCAAAAATTAATACCTTCCTTCCTTTGAGAAGCATTCTGGACATTTACTGACAAAAGGAATAGTTTGGGAAGAGGAACATGTTCAAGAAAGGCATTTAAACAGGATTTGAGTGACATGTAGTTTGCTTAACTCAGGGTAATAGTCCACTAATTAAAATATGTTTCCCATCCGAATGTGTCTTCTCATTTAGGGTCCTTTGGAAAAAATTTCCAATTTCCAAAATGCATTACAACTTTTCATACAGGCAACACATGGTCTTGTTTTCCAAAGACTTTGATTTCATATTTGGATGCGATGGTATTTTGTTTCTTTTTAAACTTAGAAAATACCTTAATTTGTTTATGCATAAGCCTATTAAAAATGTTTCTAGGGGCTCTTGTTATGTTTATTCTCTAGAACATAACCTATCTTTGAAGTGGTATATTAGTTTTTAAAAAATCATTCCCAAGCTGAATAATTAGACTCTGAAAACAAAGGCTATTCTTAGAAGACACTCCACATATAAAGCTATGCACATAATGCTTTGATTCAAGTAATATTCTTATAAAACTTTGTTATTGTTGAGGCCTATATTCAGAGTGGCAATTTTTGTTTTTGATGATTATTCCATTCTGAAACAATTCCCCCCCTGCCCAATTAAACCAGAATTAGGAGCACATTTATATCTGATGAGACTTCAAGTTCTCAACCTCTTGATTCACAAATGAAGACCTTTAGTGGTTGTGTTCTTTTTGTCTCTCTGTAGAAAGCTCAAAAGCAAACAGAATCAATTCCCTTAAATCGTTTTGGAAGAGGAAAGTTGCTTTTGTTGCTTTGATCTTAGTATGTTGTATATTTTTTATTGGCTTTTGAATATAAAAAGACATAGCTTCATCTGGCTTTTTGGCTATATTCTCATATTGTAAATCACATAATGCCATCAATCTAAATTGAAATGCTTATGTCCAAAATATCAGTTCAAAATTGATTTATCATTACAGCTCATAGAAAGATTTCCAGGATGTTTTAAAACTATCCAGTGGTTTGATTAATATACCATAGATTGTTAAAAATATAGTCATGCACTTTAGACAAAGAATTCTTGGAAACAGACGTACACTCATGCTATTTTAGATCCCCTTTCCTACCATCGCAAGAGGCTGTTTTAGCTAATGTAACAGCTGGCTAGGTTATTGCTTCTACAATGTAATCCAAAATGCAAAAGCAGCTTTTTTCCAAATATTTTGGAACAACTCAAATTGTTTATATGTCTCCTTTTGGTGATTTCCCTATAATTTTGTGCCCATTGTTATCATAATATTGGGTTAAAAATCTTCATTAAATCAGACAACTGCACTTAGATGAATTTCTTGCATACAGAGAATTATAGTAAAATTAGTCACTGACTCGAGGCCATCATCATTAAGTAAATGCAAGTTTTGGAAAATGAATGCAACTACAAAAATGGTGTTGTGTAATTAAACATCAAATAGTCCAAGTGATAAAAATCATAGATTAACTGTCTCTCAGTTCTGGTCAGATCCTTTAAATACTGTCTCACGACTTGAGCATTGGTTCTTTCATCAGAAGAGTGCCTATCCTTAAAGTTTGGAAATTTCAGCTCTTTTGGAGCACCAATCAGTTGTAAAAAGTAATTGGTATCTTCTTCCAAAGTTTCAAATTTCCCTACAAAATTGTAATTGATCAAACACGGATAGCAAAGTTTGCTGACCCTTTCCCAGTGAATGTCCATTCCTACTGGACGGTGGGAATCCAGCAAATAGTGGATGAACTCTTTGAATTTGACTCCAGATCCATTATTTAATTCTTTTTCACAAGCATTTGGTCGATATTTCTTTATTATTGCCTTTCCAAATACTGGATGGTAGTAACTATTGGGGTGTTCAAATTTGTCCCTAAATGCTGACACTAATCTTTCCATAGGATCACGAACAAACACAGCTTTGGTGTAGGTATTTAAACGAGTATATATTCCTTTTAAGTCAAAGCTATCGAGCGTTTTCAAGTGCTTCCCATAGTGGACAGCATCATGGGAGATGTTGTATGCAGAGGACGCCAATCCATTTAGTACCATCAGGATTCTTTTCCAGTTGGAACAGCCAGCCTTTGGTACTTCACAATATAAGATTTTATATTTATCTTCTACATAGATTCTGGATACCATATGAAAAGATTGGAGACGACTTGCTTCATCATATTTCCTGCAAAACTCCTGAAGGAAAGACTTGCGTTTTTCTTGGGTTGCATCAGTTTTCTTCCATTTGTTGTCTTTGTGTAAACTTTTGTTTAAAGGGTGAATGTCCAATGGCCAATTCATTTCGCTAAATTTCTTGAAAAAAGTCTTGGTTCCTTGATGTTCAATCAACTTAGTTGTCAGTGACCCTATAGTCTTACCCAAAGCCTCATCTTCTCTTTGTGAGTGGCTGGTTTTTGTTAATATCCCAGTAGAACTCTTAGAGTTGACTAGAAGACTTTCCTTTTTTTCCTTTACGTCCTCAGACATATGGAACTTGGGGTTCTGTTGAAATAGAGAAGAAATATTTCAAGCATATTCATAAATATGGGTGTACTAGATAAGGAACTTAACATATTTGTTTAAAAATTCTATAGAGGAGAACATATTTCATATAAAGCTGCCAGAATGGTTTAGCAATTCATGCAGAAGATATATTTTGTAATAAGCTTCTTCACAGAAACATAATAATGAAAAATAGCATCAATAAGATGGAGAGGAAAGGGCCCTGCCTTTTTGTCTTGGTTTTGTAATGCTACAGAATGTAATTCAGTCATTTGATAGGTCAGTGATACTACAGCTATTAAGGAATGTGATATCCTCAAGTACTAATTTTGTTAGTGCATCTGAATCTAAATATGCAATGTAGCTGTCTTTGGCTTACATTTTTTGTTGTATTTGGGGGCATTCTGAAATATATGGAACAGTTCAATATCATAATTTACAACTTAAAATTGTAGCAAGGCTAATTATAAAATCCTGATGAACATTTCAGTTTTTCAAGCATTTATAAAAAGTGATATATTTTCTCCTTGGAAATGTTTTATTTTTCTAACTTCATTTATCAGCATAATTTAAGTATTATAACCAGAATAACATACTGTTTCATTCATGTATGAAACCGACCCTCATTCCCAAGTGAGGAATGACTAGGGAATCTAAGAAAGTCTTTTGCTGTCCTGCTATGTAGAATTGTATCAAAAGTAGAATGAGAATTTAGTTCTGCCAGATGGATGAATCAGACCATCCTCTAGGGATTCTTCATCTAACTATGTCCTTCCTACAACTCTTGCAGTGACTGGGTAAAGTCAGACATGAAAGATGGGATTTTTAAGGTGACATCTTCTGGTAGGGACAAAAATTGTAAGGACTTTGGTTTTTACTCTAGGTGAACTAAGGAGACTTTGGAGGACTCTGAACAGAGAAGTGACATGATCTGACTTAGATTTGAAAAGGATGATTGTGGAGAAGACTGGACCAAAATTATACATGTTGGGTCATTGTCATATTATTGGACAAATTATGAATAAGTGCTGTGGGAATAATGCACTGGGCCACCAGCCTAAGGATGGGGTGATTAGTGGAGAAAACTTCCTGGGGATATATATATATATAATTTTTAAATTTTATATATATTGACCATTGTATCTCTAGTATCTAAATGATCTAGGTTAGGGTATAGGGTGGAGACAGGAATTCACCAAGCAGCATCTTAATGACTTGTTTGGCTAGAGAGACAACTGCATGAAGGAAAGGGTCATCATTCTTTTCATATTAGATTTGTCTTTTATTAGTTGCTAGTCAGTTTCCTCAATGATGATCAAATTGAGATAATGACAAAGGGTTAATTCTCTACGGTAATGACACCACACATGGCCTGGTAGTTGGCAGCTACCAGGTCTTCTTCTAACAATACCATCACTCTTACCTGATAAAAAGCCTTATTAGGATGTGGCTAATGTCCCCCTCCCCCTTCTCCCCAGCCACCCCCTCCAATCACAGCAAAGGCTTTCTATCACCCAGGGCTTTAGATGACAAAAGCCAAAGTTAATGACCTTTTAGAGTTGAGGCTGTGCTTCCCAAATTATTTTTCTTGGAGCAAAGTAAAAAATGTTGATGTCCAGTGGTCTTATATTAGTGAACTACCACCATTACCCTCATAATGATAATAGCGATACTAAAAACAACAATAATGAAAGAGTAAAATCTTACATCTCCATCGTCCTTTGCGGTACTTCATTCTGATTGTCCCCAAAGCTAACAAATATAAAGCCGATCCTATCCTGTAAACTCCACCAATGGCTCCTCTTGTGCTTTTTTAAAATTTCTGAAATGGCTCAGTTACTTTCTGGTCACCCAGTCACAAAATCTGAGACATAGATGCTTTAACAACCAGAAAGTAAGCTGGTTATTTTACATCTCCATAATGTCTCTTTCTTTTATCTTTTCCTTTTTATTACCTCTTAACTGGTTAGTCTTTAGTATTCTCCTAATTAGTCTTCTTGCAGATCATTCCTAGGTTCCCCAAACATTTTATTTCTCATCCCGTAAAATTTTGGACAGGCTCCACCACATATAGAACAAAGTCTAAATTCCTTAGCTGGCATTCCCAGCCTCTCTTGCATGTGGGTCTCTCCTCACTTTGTTTCTGCTCCCTCCTGACAACCCTCCATTTGCTTCCCTTTAGGGCTCTCAGCATCCTCAACCCATCCTCTCCCCCTTTCTGGGGACTTTCCAAATCTTCTTGGCTGATAGAAAATCCTGCTTTCTCCACGAAAACCATCCAGGTCCCCAGCAAATGATCCTGCTCTTTTCTAAATGACTTTAGCATGTAGTCTGTATGACCTATGAGGAAAGTAATTTTATTCCAGTTCACATACTAATTTGATTTTTCATTGGAGACATTCTTTTATTCCCAGCTAAATTGTAAGCTATGGCAGAAACCTATAATTTTCCATGATTACCTGCAAAGAATGGAAATTATTGCAAAGTTGGTTGAAACATCTGTAACTTCTGATGAAAAAAAAAAAAAATCTCCAAGGAAGTCTAATGGGAAAAAAATGCGTGGATTATTCATTAAATCTGCATTAAATTTGAAAGCTTCATTCTTCTTATTTTTCAAGGCCTCTATATCAAACACGCCTCCTCTGGGAAGTCTGCTCTGATCCTTAGTATTTAAATTAATTGCTATTCCTCTCTGCCCTCTGAGTTGAGAGTCTACTAACCATCAGGTGCTGCGCTAGAGTCTAGGGATGTTGGTGAATAAGACAAACACAGTCCTTGCCCACATGGAGCTGAAATAGGGAAGAAATTTATTAAACAAATAATTACACAATTAGTCTATTACAAGGGCTTTAACAGTGTGCTATTGGAGGCTAGGAGAGCAGAAATGGCAATGCAGGTTTCTAGGACAAATCTGAGCTAGTTTGAGTGTTAAGTTGCCTGTTTAGTACTTTTTATTTTACTCTAGCTAGTTGTGATAGTTGTTTAGGAGACCATCTTCCAAATTTATTATAAATTTAATAAAGACCAGTGTAAAGTCATAAATGTATAGAACCCCAACTAACATCTAGTACAGTACCTTGCGTAAATGTATAATTTTTGAATTTATTTGAATTTAAGGGCAATATTATTTCTCTTCTGCCCCCTTTCAGGCAACTAACGCACATTGTTTTTATGCTGTGGATAAGAGTACTTCAGTAAGACATTGTTTGTCATTGTGGGGCTGACAGAAGCTATATAACTTGAGGACTTTGATTATGTTTTCATTCAGAACACACCCATTGACCTGCTACAATATGCCGTTTCAGGAATTACATAAAAACAACAATAAAAGAAAGAAAATCTGTGGATCTTTTAGGAGGTCCAAGTTTGTTGGGACTGATAAAAATAAGCAGTTATGAAACAATGCGAAAATTGCCCTAAACCTTAATTTTTTCTGATGAGATTTTGGGGGCAAATTTCACAAGGGAGGTGATGCCTAAGATGCATCTGGGAGGATGACTGGGAAGTTGACGGTGGACGAGTCAGGGGTGGGAAGGGCTGTATATGCTGACATGGGGGGTCCACTGGGGTCCACTGAGGGGACTGCATTCAGATGAGAGGCAGAGGGAGGCTAGGTTGGGAGTCATTCCAGGGGGGCCGTGCACCCATATTAAAGAGTCTGCACGTTATCACCAGTTCACGGGGATTCTCAAAAAGAAAGTGGCAGATTCTTAACATAGAATGAACGTTCATCAGAAATTATTATGAGAGGGAATAAAACAATGGGATAAGAATGAAGAAAAAGAATTACTTGAGAAAAATTGGGGGAAATTCACTGATCATACCAAGAGAGTGGGGAGAAAAGGAAATGTGAAGCATGACTCCCTCTTACCTAGTGTGAGGAAATGGGAGCAGCGGGCATTTGGGGAGACTGTGGGGGTAGGTGTGAGTATTTGTTATCTTCAATCTCAGACCTCCTGAGTTTGGAGGGCCTTTGAGAGATCTGGGTGCAGGTAGCAGGACTCCAAAGCTGTGTCCACAGATGTGGCGCCATTGGCTGGTGGAAGTGTTAGCTGAATGTGTGGGCTTTGGTGGCACTGCTTAGAGATAGCAGGCACAGTGGCTATAATGATGTCATTTGCGGGGCACCTGCCATGTGCCAGACCCGTTACACACACTCCCGTGCTGCCAGCATAACCTGTCAGTTCCATTTTCCAGACCAAGCAACAGAGTCTCAAACATATTAAGTAATTTGCTTAAGGTCCACAGCTTAAGTAAAAGGGACAATTTATGAGCCTGTTTTTTTCCCCCCTGAGCTCCCAGAATTTCCTTTTCTCATTGTATCTTGCAGAGAAGAGAGGGGAGCTAGGATGGAATCTGGAGGACACCACCACTTGGAAATGGTGAGTAGAAGCAGCGTGGCCCAAGAATGGGACTATAAATGACTGGTTTGCTGTGCAAATAAATGTCTTCCCATTCTGGTTTGAGTAGTTTAAGGGACCAGGGACTCTGCCTCTTCCTGGAACAAGGTAAGTCTCTGATTCCAGTCCATAACAGAGGTGCATTATCAAGAAGTGTGGGTCATGCAGAAACCCCCAGAAGCCCTTTGACAAAATTCAGAATGCAAAGAGATGGGAATGGAATGGCTCCTCCATTGGATCCAACTTGAGTTTTAGGAACGAATTTGAATTTCCAGTTTCTTCTGAAAGGACAAGCACCTTATGGATGGTGAGTGGCTGAGAGCCCAGCCTGCCTGGGGTTTAGCCCTGGCTCTGCCACCACCTGACTGTGTGGCTGTAGGGAAGTTTCTTAGCCTTGCCGGGACTCGGATACTTTACTGAAAAGTCAGCCCAATAGTAGTAGCTACCTTTTAGGTGGGGAAAATTCAATGAATTAATATAAGTAAAAGGCTTATAATAGAGTCTGGCACAGAAGTAACATTATTATGGCCATTGTTCAGGAACAATCCATTACTTTTCAACTAAAATAGTCACTTGCTTTTACAAAATGGAACTATGGCACTTTATGGTAAATACGTGGGCTGTAGCCTAAGTGTCTTTAATGCTGACTTCAAATTGGTGCCCATGGTTCCATTTTGAAATCATCCTCACTGCTGTCGAGGTGTCTGTGTGGGGACCTTGGTGGGTAATTAGACGAATTTGATGGTGATAATATTGATAATTAGATGATGATATTGTTCCCTTCACATCCTTTAGCTTTGACATTTTTCTAATTTAATTTCACAACAGTACTGCTAGTAATGCATCTTTTGTGGCTCATCTTCAACCTGATTTGAGTGCAGACACATTTCTTCCTACTACCCTGAAGACCTAGTTATCTCTACCTGTTAATATGAGCAATGATGGGAGTGGAGTGGGACACAGGAAAGTCAGCCCTTTCTGGGAATATGAGTCCGGGCTTCTCTGCTGGGTCCCTCTGTGCCACAGCTGCTCCTCTGAAACCTGGATGAAGGGCTTCAGACACTGCCTAGTAGTTAGCCAGGCAGAAGCTGTCCCTGCTCTTATGGGGCCCCTTGGGGTCAGGATCAGAGAGGGAGACACAGAAAAGAAAACCAGGAAAGACCTTACATTATGGCAAGTGAAAGACGGGACAAACATGATGCTAGGAGAGCATGAACGAGAAGCGTCTGATCCCGGCTTGGAGGTCAGAAAGGGTTTCTTGGAGGAAGTGCGTACCATGCAAAGCATTTCTGTTTCCTGTCTCTGTGACCTTGCACTTGCTTCCTCTCTCTTGATCTTCTTTTCCATTTTGTTTGCCTAATTAAAAGGCCAGGGCATGGAGCAAGCTGATTTAGTCACTACATCAACCCAAAGAGAAGACTCAAGATATGTACATTTTATAGATGAAGGACCTGAGGTTCAGAGAGTTTTTAATTAACTTTGCCAAGTTAACATGGCTATAGGTAAAGCTGTGTCTCAAACCTCTGTCGGAGTCATTTATGGCTTTTTCTCCCAGCTGCATCACATATCAAACAATCACTTCCTTGTTTAATACCCATTAAATAAAATGATGCAAATAAAGCAACAAACATATGCCTTTCACAAGAGAGAATGGGAATCGACAGCTTGGAAAACCTGGTTTTCTGGCCCTGTTCTGTCATTTTCTATCTGGATAACTGTGATTAAGCTATCTCATTTTTCTAAGTCTCAGAGTACTTCCACTAAAGTCAGCATAATACTGTGCATCTCTTTTGTAGGGTAGGTGGGAGGATTACATGAAATGCATGTAAAGAGTACTTAACACAAATTATGTTCTCAATACATAGTAGTGACTTAAATTTCTTTTTCCTTTTCTGTTTCATTTTTTAAAATTTTAATTTTTTTAAAAATTTTTAGCAGTCACTTTTTATTGATTCCTTCAATGAATATTTATTTATTGAGCATCTTCTATGTAACACACATTTGCTATGTGAATGTTAGTTTTTTCATCTTTCTTCCCCTCTTCCTTCACTCAAGCTTACAGCATTTAGCAAAGTTAAGAGTATATAACAGGGAAGCGGATGTGGCTCAAGCGATTGGGCTCCCGTCTACCATATGGGAGGTCCAGGGTTCAATTCCCGGGGCCTCTTGGTGAAGGCAAGCTGGCCCATGTGGTCAGCTGGCCAGAGTAGAGAGCTAGTCCATGCGGAGTGCTGGCCCGTGTGGAGAGCTGGCACAGCAAGATGACACAACAAAAAGAGAGACAGAGGAGAGACAATAAGAGATGCAGGAGACCAGGGAGCTGAGCTGTGCAAGAGATTGAGTGCCTCTCTCCCACTCCGGAAGGTCCCAGGATTGGTTCCTGGTGTCGCCTAAAGAGAAGACAAGCAGACACAGAAAAACACACAGTGAATGGACACAGAGAGCAGACAGC
>JAQZBX010032031.1:0-26042 GCA_029593785.1 Cabassous unicinctus | reverse complement strand
GTGTAGGATGGTAGACTGACATGGAACTGTTAGCCGTGACTGCCTTGATGGTGTAGGATGGTAGACTGACATGGAACTGTTAGCCGTGACTGCCTTGATGGTGTAGGATGGTAGACTGACATGGAACTGTTAGCCGTGACTGCCTTGATGGTGTAGGATGGTAGATTGGGGTGGGGGATGGAGGAAGGATGGAGGAAGACTGGAGAGCTGCAGGAGGGTCACTCCCCGCCCTTATTTTATTCCCTTCTCTGTTTGATTTTTTAAATTAAATTTATAAAATATTCTAAAAAGCATCCATAAATGTTTTACAAAAAAAGGATTACTCACCAGGCACAAGGCGAATGCCTGCCTCATTCCTTAGGTATGCCCTTTTGTGTGCTGTTAGGGATTGGGGAACAGCATGTTAAGGAAAGCTTGGAGGCTTTGGGAAATGCCCTGGAACCCTCTCCTGCCTTTTCAAAGAAGGCTCAACTGAGGTGTGTGGACACGGCAGGGTCTCCTGACTCCTATTTCAGACCCTTTCCACTGCATCACAAAGCCTGTGGGGTTGTTATTTGGCAGCATTGAATAAACAGAACGAGAAGCTTCATGTAGTGAAAAGCCAGTACGCCTTTCATAGGGTATGGGCAGGATGGAAGCTGGGCTCCCATTGCCACTTTCTCCCCAGCTTTGTGCCTCCTGGGAAGCCGGGCGGTGGATCAGCCTGAACAGAGGGAAGGGTCAGCATCTTGCATCCTGTGTCAGTTTGCCATTCTCTGGCTTTTCCAAACAGAGGGTGTTTCCTTCTGTATTCAGAGGTGTTTGACTTGCCCGCACTGTGTTGTGTGAATGCTTCTGTGTCTCCAGCATCAGCGTCTACGCTGGGCGCAGAAGCACGTTTCTCTGGCTGTAGGTTTTAGTCCTGTAGACTAGGGCTATAGACCAGGCGGCAAAAGAAAACTTCAGAGTTGATTTTCTAGTGATAGGAGCAGAAGGAGAGGAGATGGAGGTAGGAAAAATGTCAGTGGCTTTTGTGATGATGGGAATACTTGTGTTACACAGAAAAGAAGACTAAGAGTTTTGGGATGTATCATGCTTTAAAAAGAGTCTCTAAAGGGGCGCGGGTATAGCTCAGTGGTTTAGTGCCTGCTTTGCATGTTTGAGGTCCTGGGTTCAACCCCCAGTACATCCTAAAAAAAAGAGTCTTTGGGACAGACCTACCTGAATCTCCCCGGGCAGAGAGGAAAAAGCCACCTTATTTTCCGAGTGAAGGAAAAGGAGAAAAGGCTGAATTAGTTTTTAATGCCATGCAAGCACCCTTTAAGCAGTTTTTGTTGAACATCTGCAAGTTGACATAATGTTGATCTATTCAATCTGGCTCTAAATTGTCCTGTTAAATACTAGACGACTTCTGTCACAGAAACTGGCCCCCTCCATCAGAACGATCATCTGTAATTAAGGAGAAATCCAGAAAAGAACGGCAGAGCTCTTTTCTGCCTTTCTAATAGCTTTCTTATTAGGCATGTGTGAGGAGGCTACTGAGACGCTGAGTTCCCAGTAACTGAAAGAAGTCAGCCATTATATAATTACTTCTTTTAAAAAAACGACAAAGGGAAATGTGTCAGAAACGCTTTCAATGGCCTAAAGACACCACGAAGAACAAAGGGAGAAATCCTTCTCCAACAAAAAAGCAGCGCTGAAACAATCAGTTATGGCAGGAAGGTTTTTGCTGGCTGCGCTGAGCTGCTAGAGCCTCGGCCAGGGGGAGATCTTTGGAGGCAGGCCAGTGACAAGAAGATCCGGAAGGAGGGATGTGGAAGAATGTGCAAGGCGGATAAGGGCAGTTGTGCCTTTAATGACGAGTCCTCACTTACATTTTCTCTATCCGAGGAGACTGAGAGTTCCAAGGTCCAGACCTGACTCAGGTCCCTGCTGGGGTCATTGCCGTCAGCCATGGCTTCTGGAACGTGCTGCAGTGTATGTTCCAAATGCCCAAATTCTTGACTGCTAACTTATTACTCTACTCGGTGCCCAAGGGAAATTGAAAAATAGGTGGCAGGATGGATTTCCTTCCCCCTTTACCGCCTTCTTTCCCTCTCTCCCTTCCCTCCTCCCAGAAGCAGGTAGCCTTGTCATGGGAAAGACAGAGTGAAGGGAGAGCCTTTGTCACTTTATTACCCATTGAAGTTGTTCGGTGGAAGGTGGCTGATATTAGCAAGAGCGAGGTTACTTTATCTTGTCAATGTTTTATTCTGAAAAAAGGAATGTGAGTGGTGGAGCTGTACGTAGAACTCAGAGGGTGCATGAGATAAGGCCATATTTATGAATGGCTAGGGATTTGTTTTCAAATTTCTCTATAGATTCCTCTCTGGGGAGCTGTCTTCCCTCTTTTTTCCCCTCGGCTCCCCTGTGGGCCTGTATGGTCTTTGGGCATGACACCATGCCAAGAAAAAGAGTTGAACCTGGAGAGCTTTTGTGCTGGTCCAGTTCCCCTAAAACCCCATTATTCCTTGTCCTATAAACTTCACCCCCTTTTGCAGAGGCCCCGTTTTGTTGAGAGTCTATTTTGTGCTCTGCTCATACAGGAGGTACTCCTCCTTGAAGGCTGATTGATGAGGGGGTGGGGGGTGGGGCGGCAAGCTTGAAATGGCCTCGAGAACTCACGGTGTGTGGCCAATGGTGGTCTTGAAATATCTCTTTGGCATCTCAGGTGGAAAGAACACTGGACTGGGAGACTGGAGACCTGGGCTCTAGGCTCAGGAGTGGCCATTTAATCTCAAATCTCAATTTCTTTATCTACAAAGCAGAGGGAGGGGAGGGTTAACTTATACAATATTTAGAATTAAAAGTGGTCTCAATGCATTAGCTGTATCACTCATACGAGCATAGACTGTTAGAATCAGAAGGCTATTTAGAGAGCCTATGGGCCATTTCACACGCAGTCCGATGCCTTCTCTGCGGCATCCCTAAAGGTGACCATCCAGCATTTGTCTGAAGGTTCCTGGGCCAAGGAGCACATTGCTTCACAAGTGAGCTGCATCAACTTTCTGAAACCACTCCGCCAGCCGGCAGAATAGCCATCGGTCCAACTGCTGCTGTTCGAGTTGTTCCCTGGGCCTTCAAATATTTGAAGAGAGTCTTCATACCTCCCTGTGTTAAGCTGGGCCCTGAAAACGGGCAGAGAATTTGATGGAGATCTTTCTGGCCAAATAAAAGCCAACTTACCTCGGGATCCAGGAGGGGTCAGAGACAAAATGCCAGGAGATCAAGGAGGAAACAAAGACCGCAGAGGCTGAAGGTCCGAGGTCCTCCTTTAAGGAGCTGTTACCATGACCAAAGAAACGCCATCACACCGGTGTCCTCTGACATTTGTGGAGCTTGTCGGGCTATCACAATATTTGCTTTCACGCCTGGGAGATAATTGGCACTCAGCTGTTACAGCAGCAGCAGTGGGGAAAAAACACGGTGCAGGGGGGCTGTCTGCTGGAGCCGGCACATGCCCATGCAAATGGAAAACAGCAGCTACGGGATGGCTCCGAGCCTGGACATCTGTTGTCGCCCTGTCTGGTAGCTGGGATTTCTTCCTTCAGCCTGAATGAGGTGCCTGAGAGGGAACTGGAAAATCTCTGCGGCGCGGGAGCCAAGGACAGCGTCTCTGAGGCAGCAGTGAAATTTGCCGGCGACCTGAGTGTGTGTTGAACGCTTGCCCGGGAATGGGAGCTGTAGCTGATTTTGCTTCTTCTCCATGGTGGGCTCCCCCTGCTCCAATTATGTCTATTGTAGCAGAACTCTGAGAACATTATAGGAAAAAGTATTAAAATAAAAATCTTACAAACCCACCACCCAAGCACAACTGTTTTCAGCTTTTTTGGGGGGTCTTTATCCACCTGCAGACGCATTTTAATGTAATTATAATCAGTGTACGCATAGAATTTTGTATATTTTTTCACTTCTTATTCCATAATAAACATGGTCCCACATTGTTTCTCTTCATCAGTGGTATTTTTTAGCTGTGGTATCGTGGTATTTCAGAGCTCATGTGCCAGGGTCACGGAAACCATCCCCCATTGTAAACATTTCAGTACTCGTTAGAAAAAACCCTTTAACGAATAATCTTTTTGCCTTTCTCCTCTTTTGAATAACTTCCTTCAGCAACTTCAGAGAATGAGTCAAGAGATGTGAGTATTTTTCTGTCTTAATATATATTGACATATTGTTTTTGAAAAGGCTTTGTATTGGCATAAATTACCCAGAACAGTGCTCAAGTGTGTCACTTCTACCAGAATCATGCCAGATTGGATATTAATTGCAATGACTGTAAAGTGATATTATAGTGCTGGTTTCTTTTCATTTCAAACTTAGTAACAAAGGTAAACATTTTCCATATATTACTGACCAATTATAGTTCTTTGTAAATGTGTTGTCCGTGCCTACTGGGGTCTTTTGGGGTATTGATTTTTTAAAAATTTATTTGAATGAGCTCTTTATATGTTAGTCATAATTGATAGGACTATTTTTCTAGTCTGTTAATTTTAATTTTTAATCTTTTAATTTCTTTTTGTGTAAAAGTTGAATTTTAAAAATTTTACTGGACTTTTCAATTGTTTTCATTTGGGCCTTATTAAGACAAATCCTTTAATCAATTCTGTACTATCCTGTATTTTTCCTTTCTTTTCTTTTTTTCCTTTTGGTTTTGCTTTTATCTGAGACTTGAACTTGGTGGAATTTTGCCTCACCTCGGAGAACATCTTGATAGTTCAGGTTTAGTTGTGGTTCAGCCTGATTCTGGTTACTCAAACACAACCAACCAATCAAAAAAATTTTTGGTTCATTTTGTATTCAGAATATGCAATTAATACATATGTCAGTTTCGGGGTGTAAGTGTGGTTCATTTCCATTTTTTGCTTCACAGTTTGCCCGAAGTTCCTTGGTTGACTTTGTCATCTTTCACATTTCTCCATATGTGTTCTCTACAAGGGTAAAGAGTCTTTGAAGCCTGGGTTTGTATACTCAGTTTATTGGTGCTGAACCCTCTCCCAGTCTGAGTGATTGTTAGTTACGTAACATCCTGGCTCTATTGCCCGGACATTGTTTGCTCTGGGAACTGTCTGGGTGAGGACCTGTGTAGCCCTGAAACAACCATAGGTTTAGGACTTGCATTCTGACCAGTTGCTTTGGGGCCTGACCTCCTCCCACACGGCAGCTGGGGGCTTGGACAGGAACTCTGTCTCAGCTTGGTGTGCTTGAGGTTGGCCCTTCCCTGCTCTTGGGTCAGACCAAGACCCCGCTAATCACAGCAAATGCTGCGGTGAATTTGCAGTAGGCTCCAGAATGCGCAGTTGTAAAACACTGCCCAATGGTGTTTTCTGCCACAGTGGGTACTTTGTAAGTGGGCTCGCTCATTTGTTGACAATCTGGGGATTCCTTAATGTCTTAGCCTTCACACCTTCTTAGGGACCCAACAGTAGAGGGACAGAGTAAATCTGAAGACAGTGACCAGACTGAGGGCAGTTTCCTCAGAGGGTTCAGTAGCCCAGGGAGAGTAAGTGTGGGTTTGCCTGAGGCTGGAGTTGGTATCTAACATTTGGTGGGAGCGACAAAGACCCCGGGCTCTCTGGTGCAAAATTAATCACTGGTGGGCAGGTTGCTGAGTCATGGTTCTTGGTTAGGTGGAGAATGGGGAAAAGGAACATCTAGATGTAGCAAGATTCAAGGTATTGGATGGCCTTTACAACCTGGGATGAGGCTGTGAATCATGGCCCTTAGAAATGACCCGGGTTCAGAGAAGACTCTGACTTCTGGCTGGGAAACGAGGAGGAAACCAGGAATTGACAGAAGTCGAGCCAGTTGACTGGAAACCCTCTGGGGAGGGTTGAGGGACAAGTCAGTGTTCATCGGGGCTTACCCAGGAGCTCTGGAGAGCAGGGCTAAAATTGCTGCATGGGGCTTTCCCTGCTTCTCTGCCTAGGCTGCTTGTTTGCTGACCTGCCCAGGTAGATTTTGGTTTGGAGACGTTTACTCAGACTCCTAGGTGAACATTTCAGTTCTGGGTTTCCTAGAGAAACCGTCAAGACTTACCCTTCTCCCCAAAGTACATTATATGTCCCTTCCGTGTACTCCCACAGTACTCTGCATATTCTAATATTGCTTACCATTTTTAAAAATCATAATTGCATCATCATCATCATCTCTACCTAGCTTTCAAAACAATGTTTAACTGTGTGCTATTTCTAACATACAAAAAAGAACGGAAGAATAATATATCAAATAATCAGGTACCTGCCATCAGATTTAGCAAATGTTGATATTATTTTTATTAGATTTTATAAAGAAATAAAACATTACCAATATAGCTAAAGCCTTAACTATCCCTCATATCCCCATCCCTCTTTTTTCTGGACAGAATTAAGCAGGTAATGATTGGCCGCCTTTGGGATGTGTGTCTCTGGGAGGTGAGCTGCTGGAGGGTAGCACCTTAGCTTATTCACCTTGCATTTTTAGCTAACAGCAGTGCCCAGGAGAAGGTAGGAAAAATAAAAAATTCAAACAGTGAAAGAATGAATGAAGGCAGGGATTGTGTTTTATTATTAAAAAACAAAACCCTCCACTGTACCTAACAGGGTCTCTAGAAAGGTTTGATGGGTTGGGGGATTAAAAATATCTGGGTCTCGTACCAAAAATAATTGCCCCAATTTTGTCATTTTTTCCCTCTGTCATGTGGAGTAATAGCATATGTTTGCCTTTATCGGTTACAAAAAGATGATGTTTAGGCATCTTTAAGTTTTTGCAACACAGAAACATGCTATACCTGGGGGAATTTACAAAATATATAAAGAACAGCTTGCTTCCTTCAGAACTGATTTCCAGTGGAAAGGAGGAAGGAAGAAGATGTGTGAAGGTGTGTAATGTATCAGGGAAGAAACCAACTAAATTAATTTCATTAGGAGCGGTTTTTATTTCATTTGAGTGGAAAATATTCTAGACCAGTATTTCACTTAATCTCTTTTCAGGAAATGTCTGCTCCAATAACTTCATTCACATGTATGTGCAAATACACACACGCATGCTCCATCTCCTTCATTTGTGTCTCTCTCTGTGTGTGGCTCGGGCACTTTTAAGGAATTAGACTTATAGGGTAGAAGAACTAGAATATTAGTTCTTATTAGTAGAAATGTCTCATGATGAATTAATACAGCCAACCACCCAACAAGCGTGTTTTTCTGTTGGGCACTGGTGGTCTCTTCCATACTTCATGTCTTCTTAACCACCTGTTTTCTTGAGTGAAGGATATTGACATTTCCACACAGATTTGGAGCAAAAAGGCTTGGTTTTATTCATTTTTCTCTCTGAATGAGGGAAGCTTTTCAAAATGAACATACTGAACAGCAAATTATCATCCCATTAAGTGCTTAAAATTATAGGCAGCTGAGCCAAACCTGCTATCCTCCTTTCCCAGGATACAATCTAACAAGCCAGCTACAAATTCCAGATGATCAATTTGCTTTGCTGGGATGGTGATTTACAAAACCCAGAGTTTGGCTTCAAAGCCATTTGAAAGGCAGTCTTGAAATGATAGGCTATGCTTCAGGCACTCGTTGGCAAGACGTCTTTGACTTGGGCTTTTGGGCTTTTCATGACTTTGGTGTCCAGTTCCAGGAATTCTTGGTGTCAGAAAGGAGCCCTCCACTGTTCTTCACTACTACACCACAGAATGACAATCTCTCTTTCTCCTGATGCTCCCACCATTACCGTATTTACAACGAGATTCAATGCCTCTCTTTATGAAATGCAATTGTTGTCTGATGCCTTTTCACAAAACAAGTGACCAAGAAGAGTAGGGATGTGAGACCACATCCATTAATTCATTAACTAGTTGATCAATGACTTCACCACTGGGCACTCGCTATGTTCTCGGCACCGCGTCAAGTACTGAATGAGAACCAGTCACTGCCTCCACGAAGCTCACGGTCTAGCAAGAAAGAGATACACTAAACAAAGGATGGCAATGCAATGCCCTAAAAGGGAATCAGGGAGACAGAGCCAGCATTAGGTCAGGATTGATCAGGGCTTCTGAAGAACATTAGGAGCTCTTCCAGCAACCACGTTTCCTTCATTCTCACCGCCAGTGGGGCTGCTGTAGTTGTCTACAAAGGTCAAATGAACACCCATTCCTAATGGAAGGAGTCTCCAGGAATTCTGATTTCCCAGTATCCCCTGTCTTCCAAATAAATTGGATTCACTCGCTATTCCCCAATGCACATTGCCCTGCCTTCCTTCTGGTCCTGCCCTTTCCTCTGTTTGGAGTGGCTTCTCCCTATTTCTTTGTTTGAAATCTTACCCATACTTTAAGGCCAGGCACACTCGGCTCTGAGCTTCTGGAGCTATCAGTGGGCACTATTCGTAGACTTAGAGCATGGAGCATGCAGCCTTGCTTGAACTTTTTAGGTCCCTCTGAGTCCCCACACTGGACTGTTAGCTTCCCAAGGGCTAGTGGTCCCTTGGAGAGTATAAAGGGCCCTGTGCAATTTTTAATAACTACTTGTTTACTGAATAAGAACATTCTGATGCGAAGAAGAGAAGATTCCATTTAGACTTCTCCTGGATGAGCTGTTATTAGGAAGTCCCTGTGATTCGCAATTTGAATCTCATCTCCCTTAAAGTGAGAAATATTTACAGGCCTAATAAGGAAGTCTCGTTTCTGGAAATACGACTTAAAGGGAGACCAAAAACTTAGTTTCTATGTTCTGTTTCTTTTAGGACAAAAACATTCCAATTAATTTTATGCCAGGTCATGGAATAGTCTCTAGCTATGGGGAAACTGCCTCCAAACAGAAGTGTTGACTCCCTGATCTAAAGTCACATGCATTTTGCCTTGGAAATTAGCTTATCACCAGCCTGTCTTGTGTAGCCATTGCAGGAGGGCCGTTCTGTCAGCCAAGGGGGGTTCTATTCCTGAGGCTTGGCTGGAGAGGCTGGTCGCTGATATGGATCCTGTGTCCTGTAGACGATGGGCGTGATCTTGATTGTGATCCTGGCTGGGGTCGTGAAATCCAGATCCCTGATACATATTAACTAACCTCCCCGTAATACGTTAACCTTCTCCTGTTTTGATGTTTTCATCGTTAGCATGACAACAAAGTTTGATAAATCACAATGAGGGGTCAATTCCACCATGGGATTGAAAGTGAATGCACGTTTTTTTTTTAGCTTGAGTCTTAACAATTAAACAGAGGAAGAGACAAGAGACACACATTCCAAAAGCATGAAAACAAAGAATAGGCACTCATAATTCCATTCGATGTTGAAGCTCTTCACTTCGTTCCTGGCTGTGCCGGGAGGTCAGTTATCTCAGTGGAGTCCAGAGCCCGGCACCTCAGGTGGTGTCTGGATGCCAGCAGGGCTGATTGGTGGTGTGACAGTTTGAAGTTCTTTTATGAATCCCCCAAAGAAAAAGATTATCCTTTTGAACTAATCCATTCCTGTGGGTGTGAGACCCTTTTGACTGGATTACGTCAGTGAGGCATGACTCAGGTTGAATCTCCATGCTCCCTCTGGGTCTGATAGAAACACAGACATGCAGTGAGAAAGGAGGCCACCATTTTTGATCCTGCCATTTGAGAGAGGACTCCAGGTCCGCCTATAGCCACAGAAAGGCAGAGAAGCCCCAAGAAACTGAGAAAGGAGGCCCGGAAAGAGACAAGCCCTGTGCCTGGTTGCCCAAAGCTGAACTCTGGGAGACAGTAGTTCCTGGAGGGGAAGGCAGGGACCTTGGCAGAGATTGGCAGTCATCTTGCTTCGCCATGTGGCAGCTGACTTTGGTGAGAAAGCATCTCTGATGGTGCTTTGATTTGGATGTTTCTTGGCCTTGGAACTGTAAGCTTTTACCCTAAATAAAACCCCCATTATAAAAGCCAACCTATTTCTGGTGCTTTGCTTTGGCTGTCCTTTGGCAAACTAAGACAGGCGGCGATGCTAACCATGTTGGGTTTGGATTGTCTCATGGATGATGGCCCTGGCTCAGGTGGGAGACATCTGCAGATTAGAACAAAAGTCCCCTGATGTAAGGCACAAAGCAGGGAGTCCAGGGCTCTAGGCAAGGAGGATAAGGGGTAGAATCTGGGTCACAGCTGGAGAGATCCTACAATGAAAGTGTCCCTGAGGCAGTAAGCTTCAGCAGGGTTTTGGAAAAGGAAAGGAATATGTCTTTATCAGGAAGATGGGCACATGTGAAGAGAAGGAAAGTGATGAGTGATTCCCATCTACTGACTGAGAAGACAGGTCAGGATGCCATTCTCTCCTTCTGGTAGAAATCCGAGGAATCTGCCCCGATGCCTCAGGAATGCCGTAGAAGGCAACAGATGATGGTGGCCTTGTCAAACTAAGAACTGGGCATTCAGCTTTCTCTTCAAAACCACTGTCAAGATTATTTATTTATATTTTTTGGTAGTCAGCAAGAGTTGGCAACCGCCATGGCATGGCACAGTCCTGAGAATCTGCTGCATTGTATAAATTGTATTTGAAATTCTGAGATAGTTTAATCAGTTTAGAATAGATCCACCTCAGAAACAGAGGATGCAAAATTGAAAACCATGCCATTGTAACTCTTTAATAGCTAATTGTACTATAGCAGGGAAATGGTTAGGCAGTGACTGGTAGAATGAATAATGTTATTAAATGAAATACAAAAGAAATTCATATAGGTTTATTGGGCTGGAAGTAAGAGACAGAGAGAGACTGAAATTTTACTCAAATCTGATTAGGAAAATAAAAACTCAGACAGAGAAATGTTGGCTGCTGTGAACTAATTAACAGGGTCCCTGTTGTGAGGTTAACGTCCACAGAGAAGGCACTGCAGAGTTTTGGAGCTGGAGTGAGTTCCGACATTTAATCCAGATCTTTATTTTTACAGATGAGAAAACTGAAGCTTAAAGAAAGGGACAGGTTGACCTGGGTCCTGCAGCTAATGAGGGACAGAGCTTGGAGTTGAGCCCAGGTCTTCTGATGGTTGAAAAGTCTGAGGCAATGTGAGCAGAATGCTTAGTCCATTGACGGGTCTTCCTGCAACAAGGGCTCCGTAAATACTTCTCAGGCTAGGTGCGTCCGTTTTCCTGCCACCTGAGCCCCTCTGTGATACTGCCAGGCACTTGGGGGACTCAGGAGGAGGGCAGCTACCGCCATGCAATGCTGATGTGTTTGTCCTCAGCCTTTGCCCTTGATGCTCCTCAGTGGGTGGCAGGCCCTGAGCTTGGCTCAGTCTCCAAGGTGACTCATTTGACTCGGTTCCCTGTGTACCTGCCTAGCAGACCCTCAGGAGCCTGAACTGCTGTCAGCCCAGAGAGGAAGAGGGGGAGACAGAGCGCCTCGCCTTCCCCCTCAACGCTCGTCGGGTCCCAGGCTGCTTCTGCAGTGGTCAGAGCTGAACATCTTCACAGCCTCCAGGCAGGAAGCTGTCAGGGATGTCTGTTTCTCTGTGTCCTTTATTTTGTACGTGGAACCAGCACTGAATTCCGATTTGACGCGCTTGGCAGTGAGCTTTGTCCTGTTTCTCTGGCCCCTGCCTTAGACTGGCAGGTCATGGTCTGTCTCCTGTGCACTGCGGGTTTCCCAGCGACCTCTCCGGCCACTGACAAAACAGTTTTCTCTGCCATTGCTCTGACAGTAGCATCTTATTTCATTAGGTCTGAAGGTGTTTTCCACTCCCTTTTGGAACGTGTCTAAGATTTTATCACACGCCTTTTCTTAGCGGGTCACCTTTATATATTGTATTTCAATATCTTTCAGTCTCAGAGAGAAATAGAAATCTATGGAAACACCTTGAGCAGACAGGGAGAAGCATGTGAGCATGTGAATATTAAAACAGGCCCAACCTCGGGGGCTGGTGAATTTCTTTTCTAGTTTGAAAGCAGGAATACAAGTATGTATCTTTTCTAACGTTTCCTAAAAGGAATCTCTAGAAAGTGAAGAGCAGTTAGCTTTCTATTTATAGCACTTTGTCTTCTTGGTCTTGATAAAAATGGCTTCCTCCAAAAAGGTCTGAAGTCGTTTTTTACTTTCCATGCAGTCTGTTTTTGTGTTTGACGATGCTTTTAGATTTTTGGGTGGATTTTAGTCCCTGAATATGTATGTTGGAATGTGAAGTGACTATAGTTTCCCCAAGATACTACTCCTTTAATCAGGATGGTCTGAACAAAAATCCTGAGGCTTTGGCTGCTGGTTAAAGATTAAAGATTGGATGAAGAACTGTTAGGAGTTGGTCATGTAACAGCTGGGAAGTTACTGGAGGTGAAGAAATCCAGAATATGAGACCTACTCAGGGAAGATTCATAATGCCACACGGCCCTGACCCCATTTCCCCCCTACCGTACCTCCCAAATGCTATTACATTAATTAATTCCGACAATATTTATTAGGGGTTAATTGAATTCCAGGTGCTGTATTAGAAGCTATGGTTCAAAATCAGATAACATCCTGCCTTGCACTGTACACACAAATCAATTCCAAATGACTTGCAGCTCTATTTGTGAAAGGTAGAACAGCAAAGCTTCTAGAAGGAACTCTAGGTGGCCATCTCATGATCTTGGGGTAGGAAATAATTTTTTACACCAGACACAAAAAAGAAAAGAAATGGATAAAGGAAAAGAAATTGGACTATGTTAAGATTAAGAATGTCTATTTATCAAAGTACGTCATGAAGAAAGTAAAAAGATGGGTGAAAAGAGTAGGGAAAGATATTTGCCACACATGTGTTTGACAAAGGACTCATACCCAGAATAGATAAATCTTGCAACTCATTAAGGAAAGGATTGAAACACAATAGAAAAATCAGCAAACACTTGAATAGGAACTTTACAAAAGAGGATAGCAAAAACGTCAGGAAATGTGAAAATTTGCTCAAGTTATCAGGGAAATGCCAATTAAAACCATAATGAAATACTGGTATAAATGCACCAGAATAGCTAAAATGAAAAAGACAAAAATGTAGGTAAGAAAAAGAGTACACAAAAGAAGGCTATGCTAGATTGTAAGCCCCTGGAAGGCAGGGACTGTGCTTTATCTTCCTCTGCATCACTGCAGTGCTTGAGCCAACGTCTACACAGTCCACCTTCACATACATGGGGAGGGAGTGTGCGCACGTGTGCATGTGTGTGTATACAAATATATGTATCTTCATTTGTCTGTATATATGCGCGATCTCTTTTGAGTTCCTAAACACCTCACAAGTAATCTAAATACGAAAACTCCTTTAGAGGCAGAGAAACTGGGGCTTAACTAGGTTAAATATCTTGTGTGAGGGTGGAGGGGTAGTGGAGCCAGGGCCTGAACCTGCATCTTCTGACTCATCCAGAGAAAAAGCACACAAAAATGATAAATGCAGGGATTTTGAAGAAAAATATTGCTTTAGTGGGTTGTATTTTATGTGGACTAGGACCCTGATTTTTATTTTCATTTTTTAATATATTTTTATTAGAGAAGTTGTGAACTTACAAAACAATCATGCACATATGTGGAATTCCCATACACCACCCCTCCACCAACACACGACATTGTTGTGGAACATTTGTTACAGATGATGAGATAATGTCATCAGACTATTACCACTAACTGTGGTCTATAGTGTACATTTGGTATATTTTTTTCATACCCCTATTATTAACACAGTACATATTTGGCATTGAAGCAAGAATATTGCAGTATTGCTTTAACTATAGTCCATAAGTTACATAGACTGTACTTTTCCCATGCTTCTCCACATTCTTACCACCTTGCAATAGTGATGTACATTTGTTTTAGTTCATAGAAGGACATTCTTGTATTTGTACTATTAACCACAATTCTCATCCACCTCTGGGTTCACTATGTTATTCAGTTCCTACTTTATTCTCTAGCTTTGTTTCAATTGACATTTACATCCCTAGACTACTCTTTTCAGCTACAATCCCATTTATAAACCAGCTGTGTTAGTTCTACTCACTATAATTTGTTACCATCAACTCTATCCATTTCTACACTTTTACAGTCAAATTAATTAAAACTTCTACATACATTAAGCATCAGTTCTCCTTCTCAGCCTTCCTCTTATCTCCTAATAACCTATACTCTAGGTTTTAACTCGATTCATTTATTCTTCATATTTAGTTCATAATAGTGAGACCATGCAATATTTGTCCTTTTGTGTCTGGCTTATTTCACTCAGCATAATGTCTTCAAGGTTTATCCATGTTATCACATGTGTCCCAATTTCATTTCTTCTTACTGCAGCACAGTATTCCATGGTATGTATATACCACATTTTGTTTATCCATTCATCAGTTGATGGACACGTGGGTTGTTTCCATCTTTTGGCAATTGTGAATAAGGCTGCTATGAACATCGCTGTGCACGTGTCTGTTCGTGTCACAGTTTTCAGGTCTTCTGGATATATTCCTAGTAGAGGAATTGCTGGATCATATGGCAGTTCTATATTTAGCTTCCTGCTGAACCGCCAAACTTTTCTTCCACAGAGGCTGCCCCATTTTACAATCCCACCAACAGTGAAGGAGTGTTCCTACTTCTCTACATCCTCTCCAGCACTTACTGTTTTCCGTTTTTTTAAAATAATGGCCATTGTATGTGGTGTGAGATGCTATCTCATTGTCGTTTTGATTTGCATTTCCCTAATAGGTAGTGATATTGAACATTTTTTTCATGTGCTTTTTGGTTATTTGTATTTCCTCTTTGGAGAAATGTCTATTTAAATCTCTTGCCCATTTTTAAATTGGATTGCTTGTTCTGTTCTTTTATTGTTGAGTTGTATCATCTTTTTATGTAGAATGGAAATTAAACCCTTATTTGAAATGTAATTTCCAAATATTTTCTCCCATTGAGTGGGCTGTTTTTTCACCTTCTTGACAAAGTCCTTTCCTGATTATTTTGATAGCATGCACTGCTGCAATATATTTTAAAGTAACGCTAAAATAAAGAAAAAAACAACCTCATAAGCTCACATTTTAAAAATTTTATTTTCCTGGTATCTCTGTGAATATCTGCAATTGCCTGGAAAGAAGTGAAAGAAATTGATCCTCCAAACTGCCGTTTTGCCTGAAAATGCGATAAACTGTTGTGAAACCTTAAACTAGACTATGCATCATTACAAATTACTGGGGCCACTTTGACACTTTTTGACATGCAAAAGTTGTTCAGTTTGAAAAAAAATCCAAATCATATTGGTAAAAGGAAAGATTCTGCAGCCTCTTTTGAACACGTTCTATAAAAATGTTTCATTGTTTTAAGGGGAATGAGATCTTTTACTCTGAGAACACCGAGTGCAATGTCATTCAGTTCCGATTATTTTGTGAAACTGTTTAGAAGCTGATGGAGCAGGGATGCCTACATCTGCATTCACTTGCATTCCAATTCCATCCCCTTCCTCAATCTACTGGAGATTTTATTACCACTTAGAAACCCTGACATTCTGCAAATTGTATAGTGGACCCCTTAATGATTTCTGAAACAAGAATGAGGTAATCTTCACAGTAATTTTAAATATTCCAGAGGTCAAGAGGAGGCATTTATGGTTTCCTTTATCACCGACTAAATTGACTTTTTCAGTCAATCATTTAAGCAACAAATTACATATCTTATGTATATTATCACATAGGAATCTGGTTTTTGTGCTCACTTCTCCCAGGTTCTTTGAGTATTTGTTAGGCGGGAAAGTCAGTCCAGATGGCATGGATTATTACTGTAAACAGATCGCTGATTCATGCGTGCCTTCCTCCTTTCTCCCTTCCTCCACTCTTTCTTTAGTTCTAGCAGCAAAAACAGTAATTGGTTATCTGGATAAAAAGGGAAATTGACTCTCTTGAAATGGTTGACTGAGTAAATGAAAAGCCTCGTCTTCCTCTCTTAAATGGCCATATGTGTGTTTTCTTCTGGGCTCATATTGAACATATTAGCTTTGTACGTAGTGTGATGGCGGTGCTGATAATGAGAATTTGAATGTACTTTTGTTGCTTAGAATTTCTGTGTATGTCTCAGATAGCTTTTAGGTGTCTTTTTTTCCCCCTTAAACATATCCTTATGAATAGAAACGTATTTGTTAGGTCATTTTGGTCTTAGATTGTAAAATTTTGCAGGGAGAAATAAGGCATATGTTTGGATGGTACCTGGTCCAGTGATTCATATGATAAGGTGCTTTTGCCTAATAATAATAATTAATAAAGACAATAATAGGTAGTGCTTTTTTGTTTGCACAGTTAAAGGATTATGAGAAGGCATGGGCTTTTCAGATTACTGTCAAGATAAGAAAATGATGTTGCCCCATGGGATGGTGCTCCATTGGCCCCTACACCAGCCCACTGCTGAATTTGCAGGTTTAGCTGTTGCTTCAGAATCCCATCTCCAAACACTTGGACTGTACAACTATTAAATAGCAGTTATCAGAAAAGGGTTGTAGAAAGCTCAATAGAATTTGGAGTTGGGGATCTGAGTTTGCCTGCAGGGATCAGAGTCACCGCCCTAGGGTACCTTTTGCCAAGTGTTCTTGGCTAGAGCCAGGAAGGAGAGCCTCTTAACTATACTAACCATTTCCTAACTAGTTCCTCTAGTTTAACCTCAAAGTCAAGGTGAAATGGCAATTTGAAGAAAGCATTCAAAAAAACAAGCCACCAATTCCCTGGTGTCTGGATACAATTTGGATAATTTGAGGTAAAAGGGCTTGAGGTAGGTGGGTTGAGAGTGGAGGACAATGCCATGGAAGCATCTCCAGCAGTTACTTCACTTCTCCACTTGGCTTTCTTAACGCAAAGCTGATGTGTGAGGGCTTCTTTCAGGGCGTCTCCTGTCTGATCTTCCTCTCCCACCCCAGCCTCGTCTTCTTTCGGAACCGTGAGCCTTCTAGGTATGCAGGAGCCAGGGCGCCATCTTGAGAAGGTGCCGACCAACCAAACTTCCTCTCCCCTGGATCAGAAGACACTTCATGTTTGAACAGCTCAGCAGGGTCACCTGTTCTTTTCCTCCCTGGTTGGGGCCATTTGCTATAAAAAGGGCAGGAAGGCAACAGTAATTAGGGGGTAGAGCTGCTGAGCATGACCACTGCCAGGAGAATCAAGCTACTCCCCACACTAGGATGAGATTTTATCTCCCTGGAGAATCTATCTGCTTTGGGGCAGCCACATGCGTGTGGACAAGGAGAGCCGTTCATTCACGTTTGCCTGCTCTGCCAGCAGCCCTCCCTGGTGGGTGGTGGCTGCGGGGGAGAGCTTTGCTTTGCTGACCTGCTGCATGCCTTTGCTGAATGAAATTCATATAATTACTACGCACCATGACTTCCTCCAGAGTTGTATCCGTTCTGGTTGGCTTTTTTTCTTCCTCCACTTCATCAGCAGCCAATTAATTAACAGTTGCCATGGGGACTGTTGCCATGACAGCATAAAATTCTCCCAAAGGGCTTCTCATTCATATTCTAATGAAATACACGCGCATAGCTGGGTGGCTGGAAAAAGTGGTAAGGAGAATTGAAAAAAGAATGGAGGAGGAAATAGGAAGCGGCCGCTTTGTCCCACTGCCCTCCCTGTCTAGCTTTGGCCTTAGTCTGCCTTACCTTAGGAAGAGTACCTTTACTTTTTTCCTTATAATTTTTCTTATAGAAACGCCTGGCTATTCCTTGGGCTTATCACAGTATTGCGTAAAGTGGCCACACGCTCCCTCATTCTTTATCTGGTTTGAAAGGTGAGGGGCACGTTGATTTTCCTCTGTGGTTCAGTCTCACAGGCCAGTTGGTGGGATTTCTAATGGCGTTTCTGCGGCAGAATAAAGGATTCTCCAGGCCCTGTCCTCTCAGGGGCATCCTGCAATACCTGTCCTCCTCCTAAGTCACAGCTTTGACCGTGACTGTAAACTGTCATCTTCAACTGCTTTCAAACCTTCAAGAGTTCCCATTGTCTATACCAACAGTCTCCAAACT
Organism: Cabassous unicinctus; assembly: GCA_029593785.1. Classification (NCBI taxonomy): domain Eukaryota; kingdom Metazoa; phylum Chordata; class Mammalia; order Cingulata; family Chlamyphoridae; genus Cabassous; species Cabassous unicinctus. The sequence goes on along the minus strand of JAQZBX010032031.1, from coordinate 8,119 downwards.
TTCATGTGCATCAGAATTCCTTGACGGTGGAGAAATAAGCAGATCCCTGCGCATGTCTCCCCCAGACCATGATTCAGCTGTCTGGGGTAGACCCAGGGGCCTGCTTTTTGAACAAACACCTCGGTTATTCTAATGTAGGTAGTCTGAGGGCTCTGGATGGAGAAACACCAATCCAAGGGAGAAGCCCAGATTCTTAGCCCGGCACACGTGGCCCATTACAGTTTGATGTCAATCTATTTCTACTTTTTTAGCTTCTCTGCTAGTAAGATTCGCCCTTGGATCACCTACCCCCAGGCCTGGGCTCTAACCACGTCAGCATTTTCATTTTTCCCCATGTATCCACGCTCACACTCTTCCTTTGTCCGACGTGAGCTCATTCCTCTTGTGGTCAGACGCCTCCTTACCCCAGCATCGCGTCCTCCCTGAAGCCTGCCCTCCCCCAGACGGAGCCACCCCTTTCCGTGTGCCTCAGCACTTCATGCATGCCTGCACTTGTACTTACCACGTTTTATTTTAACTCTCTGTTTAAACGTCTGTATCCCTTGCTCCTTGAAGATCCCTGCTCATGAAAGACAAGCAATAATTACGTAGCACCCTCTAACTACCATTTATGGTACCAGTTAGCTATTCTCCTCACCATAAATCGCTTTCTAAAAAATTAAAAACAGCAATAACAACAAAATTACCTGGATTCAGTCTTTTGTTCCAGGCAGTGTACTAAGGGATTTACAAATCTATTCTCACTTAATATTCACAGCAACCTTATGAGACTGGTTTTATGATTCCTTTTTTAAAAATTCTTGTTGGTAACAGGGATTGAACCCAGGACTTCATACATGGGAAGCAGGTGCTCAACCACTGACCTACATCTGCTCCCAGGTGAGATTTGTTTGTTTGTTGGTTGGTTTTGTTTTTAGGAGGTAATGGGGATGAAACCTGGGACCTTGTATGTGGGAAGCAGGTGCTCAACCACTAGAGCTACATATGTCTCCTATGATGCCTTTTTTTTTTTTTTTTTTAACAGATAAGTAAAGGGCAATCACTTATTCAAAGCTGTCAGCTAGTAAAGGGCACAGCTGGGCTTTGCCAGGATTTGTCTGACTCCAGAGCCCGTCTGGGTGATATGTCTCCTTATTACAGAATTTTAAGGTGGAGAAACATGCCTGAGTGTCCCCAGCTAGAGCGTGTGGGTGCCAGGTCTGCTGGCTTCCAGGGTCTTCGAGCTTGGCGCCCTCAGCTCCTCCTGAGGTTCTTGACACAGAGGTCACTGAATTGAGGTCTGTCGGATAGTAACATGGTTCTTATTTTGGGGCTGGGAGACATGACTCATCCAGGGTAGTGGAGTTGGAAGGAGGCAGAGCAGAGCCTCTACCATAGCTCTCCACATGCTAATGCGATTTCCAACATGCCCCAGGCAACTCCTCAATACTGTGAGCACTTGGGGGAATTTGGGATTCTTATCACTGCTGTTTCAAGGGCAAGGGTATCCTGGGTCATTTTAAGAGTGCTACCGAGAACATTTAGACCCTCTGAGTCAGGGACTGTGAAAGAAGCACTCTCACCGAGCTGCCACAGTACAGCTTTTGAATCCACATCCAAGTAGGTATCTGCAAAGTATCAATGGTCACAGAAAGGAACTTCAGTCAGATTTTAGGTACGTAGTCCAAAAGAGAATATTTGGAAGAGAATTTAACAGCACCAGGGAGCTGATGAAAGAAGGAAATGTTTTCTCACCTAATTTGCACAAACGGTTTCTCCTGCAACTTTATCTTCAAACCCTTCCCAAACACAGCTTGGCTTGCACCCTCAGAGGAGCTGCTGAGTTAAAAAAAAAAAAAAAAAAAAAAATTCATGCAGTTAACCCCATATGTTCCGTTTAGAAGACAGCCTGGATGGGAGCTTATAGCCAAAGCCTGATGTACCGGGTGATCGCTGATGATTTTCTTTCTGTAGGGATTTATAAAGTCGATGAGCCATCTGTCTGCTCAGCGTTGTTGGTAACCAAGTGGCTTTGACCCCAGCCACATGGCAGGGCTCCTCGTCCCTTCTTGGGTGGCTTTGAGCCTGTGCTGGGAGCCCTGTCCTGCCCTGGCTTCTGGGGGTGTTGGCTCTTGCCCAGGGTAAAGCCTGCGTTGGGAGGTCACGGGCACTGAGGAGAGGGGAGGGCACTCGGTGACGGTGACGGAGGCTCGTGGATGCCCACCTGGCCAGCCGTATGGCTCGATGCACCTGCTGCCAGCCGCCGACGTGCTGATGTACTCTGCTCAGGCATGCGGGGAGCAGGTTATGAGAAATCCAGCCCCTGATGAATCATCAGGCCCTGCTTCCTGATCCACCCCCTCACCTGCCCCCCACTCATTATCAGCAGGCATATCAAGACGTGGAGTTTTGAAGAGGTGGAGGTCAGAGGGTGAAATTATTAACCCCGCGTCAATCCTAATTAATGCAGCAAGCCACCTGGATATTTGGTGACTGGAAATGAAATCAGTCTGAGTTTCAAAATTCAATTTACATACAGCTGGCACAAGTCAGTGACCCAATGCAAGTTAACTCTCTTCTCTGTGGCGCAGGGGAAGAATTTCTGTCCTTCGTTTTTTGTCTAGGTATTTTGCAGATTCAGACCTTAACCCAGAGCTGTTGGCCTCCCAAAAAAGATGTAATGGCTTCGAGAAATGTAACTCACACTGCAGTTTGGATATGCAGAGAAAATGTAATTTCTGCATTTTGTTTATAGATGTTTTAGTTTAATTCACGATTCCCCCTCACAGTGGCAAAAATAACTAAATGTCTAATCTGGTTTGAACGAATGTCTGATTTGATCATTTAAACAGAGCTTTCAAGGAATACTGTCTTTCTAGGAAAAAAAAAATGCTTTGAAACTCAGATTGCCTCCACAGTCCTGCTTCTCATCCTAAAATGGCATCTGGTGTGTGGGGGAGGGGCGGGAGCTGGAGGAGCCAGAGTCCTTGGTGGTGGTGGTGGAGGGGGGGTGTCTGTGGCCTGTGTCCAGGCATCGGGGCTGCAGCAAGCACTAGGCCTCGAGTATGGCTGGTGGAGCTGGGCCCCTGAGACCGCAGTGTCAGCTGGCCCACCGCTGCGGATCCTGGAAGGGCCCTGGCGCTCAGATCACCCAGGCTGGAACTGAAGGTGGCTCAGGAAAGTCCACCTCCCTCCATCCCCCCTTGCCACATTACCAGGCTGGTGAAGCCTGGCTCTGGGCGGTGACAGGCAGCTCGAGAGTTTTCCTCTTTTCAGAAACCTCCATCGGGAGCAGGGCTGAGCCGCCCTCTTCTTGTTGGGTTCACTTATTTAATGCCGAAGCTCAGAGGGGTCCAGCAGCTTTATTCTAACAGCTTTGCTCTCTTCTTCTCTTCCCACATTCCCCCAGGCTGGGAAAGGGAGAGGCTTTTCCTTTGCTGCCCTTTGTGATAGACTCCTTCTTCCATGGGGTAGCGAGCATTCTGGCTTCCTGCCCCAGTGGAGTGGGCACATCTCCTAAGCTACAGTAGAATTTTTATGCATTGATGTCATGCAGGCTTGGTCCTCGATATTTTAAAGGGTTCCAGAGGTGGGTTGACTGTGTGAGAGTAAAATTGGAAAAATCTGCTTTCAAGACAGTAGCCTGGCTTCAAGGCTAAAGTTTTGCTGTTTTCTGAATAGCATACGTTGAAGATTACTCTTGCCTTTCTTTTTGCCCTCTTTCTGTAAAAATCCTGCTTCAGCTGGGAGCCTCCAGGTGTCTTTGGCAATCCAGGGCAATGGTCACATATTCAGAAATCCAGAAGAAAAACATGGGTGATTTCCAACAAAATTTTGCCTTCCTTGCATTCATAGCGTGTGAGGTTTCATCACATGCCACAGGATGTGACCCCTCAGTCAATAGCACGTAGTAGGCATCTCAGTGGCTTGCATGTATCTGTGTGTGTGCACACGCGTGTGTGATGGGGAAAGACATCAAAGATACGGAGAACCTTACAGACAGAACACAAAAATTATTTAAAAGGCCGCCATTGTGTGAACGCGATGAATACAGAGCCAACATAATGTAGGAGTCCTGTGATAACGCTGAACAAAGAAGTGATTACAGCTGGTCATATTTAACCAGAGAAATCTTCCTAAAAGAGGCCAAATTGGGATCCGGTTTTGAAGACACAGTTATTTATAATTCGTGAAGAGAAAGAGGGAAGTGAGGGGAATAGGGTTGGTGAGGCAGAGGGGGACGCAATTTGAAAGGTGCTCAGAGTATTGGGAGAACAGTTTCGGGGTAGAAATCAAGAGATGCCCCTCAAACTGTTTCGATGAGCCGTGTGACCTCGGGGAAGCCCCTGACCTCTGGCGCCTCAGGCCCCTGGCTGTTGCTGTGGGGACGAGAGGCTCTCTCAGCGTAATGAGCTCTGAGCAGATGGCACCCGGGAGCCTGATGGGGTTTTGAGCAGGGGGATGATGGGACGAATGTCATGCTGAAGTGGGATCCTTCCAGGCCCTGTTTATAGTCTACACTGGAGCCCAGGAGAGCAGCTAGGGACTTGCTGTAGTAATTCAGGCATGAAATGACGTAGGTATGGATTAGAGTGGAAAGAGGAGGGAAAAAAAGCGGAAGTCTCTGAGGTACTGGTCCTTTCCTCAGCTCTTTACTTCCATGGAGGGACCGTAAGAGCAGGGAGAGGAGGCAGGCTTGGCTCCAGAGCTGTGAGGCTGTGGTGCTCACACAGGGCATATTTTTGACGCGGTTCGTACAGTGCGTCTTCCACATATTATCTCATCTCAGCACCTGGGAGTTACGTAATTTTGCCCCCAGTTTAAAAAGTAAATAAATTTGTATTTCCCTCAGTACACCGTGAGGCTCGTGGTGAGACGCCCGCCTCCTCCCCGCAGCTCCGCTTTAGGGATGGTCTCTTTCAGCTCTAGTAGTCAGGTTGCCTTCCTCTGTCACTATTGCTTGATTTATCAACTTTAGACCAGATCTATCCATTTCCTCTGGTGACCACTAAGGATTCCCTTCTCTTCTCACCTCTCTGCTGTCCAATGTAATTTAGGTAATGGGATGTCATCTTGGAAGTTTGGATCAATTCAAAGGATGTGAATGTAAACTGGGTAGATGATCTGAAAGCCCATAAAGAGGACAGAAAGGTGAGCGCGTCGGGGTGAGGTGAGCGTTTTGGGAAGAGGCTTTCTCTGGGGAACGCTGTGCTGAGTCACCTCACCCCCCGAGGGGGCCTCCCTCGGGAGGACAAGGAGGGCTCCATTTGCGTGCCCTCAGTGAAGGGGACGTGCCGTGTGTGGGACTCCCCTCGGGACATCTAGAGGGCAAGAAATGGGAGAAACAGGCTCGCTGCTCTGGCGCTAGGTTGAGATGGCTCTGCACTGCCACAGCCTGACGGGACCAAGGCCAGGGACCTGAACGGCCTGGGGCGGGGGCCTCGGGGCCCGTGTGGAGGGCACCGTGGCAGACCAGGGCTGACGAGGGACAGCGACCAGAGGCATGACCGCAGCCCCGTGTCGCGGGAGGCAGGGCTGCAGGGCGGGCAGAGAGGCCTCCACAGAACCACGAAAGCAGCGTCCTGAGAGGAGAGGAGTCGTCTCACAGCCATGGCCCTGGAAGGACCAGAAGCTGCAGGTTGGAGGAGGAAGTGAGGGAGAGGGGAGAAGCTGGCCACAGCTCCCCCAGGGGCAGGCGGCTCCAAACCGGTTCTGGAGGTTTGCCGACTCCATATTTCCTCACGTAGTGACTGTAGGACTAAGGGTAAGCAGGGAAATCTTGGGGCCTGCAAGAGTTTTCATTCAGGGATAAGGGGAAAATTTCCTCACTGAAATTTAATATTAAAGCAAAAATTAACCATTTCATTTTGATATAAATGTAGATTCACACGCAGTTGTAAGAAATAAGAGAGCGAGATCTTGAAATCCCCTGGCCAGTTTCCCCCAAAGATAACATCTTGCAAAACTGTGATCCGATATCACCACCTTGGTATTGACACTGACACAGTCGATGCACAGAACCTGCAGAGCGGTCCCAGCCCCGTAAGGACCCCTCAGGTTGCCCCCTTATCCTCACACCCGTCCCCTCTTAGCCCTCGGCAACCGCTGATCTGCTCTCCAGTTCTCTAGTTTTGTCATTTCAAGAATGTTATAGAAATGGAATCATGGAGTATGTAACATTTTGGGACTTTTTTTTTTTTTTTTACTTGATTTATTTATCCAAGGTGCTGTGTGTATCAATAGTTTGCTCCTTTTAATTGCTGAGTGATATTCCTTGGTACGGCTGCATCACTGTTTGCTTAACCTTTCATCCATTGAAGGACCTGTGGGTTGTTTTCAGTTTTGGGCTATTACCAAGAAAGCAGCCAACAATATTTGTATACAGGTTTTCTTTGGGAAAAATGTCCAGGAGTGTAATTCCTGGGTCATATGGTAGTTGCATATTTAGTTTTTTAAAGAAACCGCCAAACTTTTTTGAGAGTGGCTGGACCATTTTACATCCTCATCAGCAATGTATGAGGGATCCAGTTTCTCCATCAAGGTATTTTAAAGGGATGGTGAGAGGTAAAAAATAAAGCTGTGTTTTGATGACTGCCCTTAGGGGTGCCTCTCTGGCATCTGCAAACAGCAGGTTTGAAATGCCTGACCTGTTCCGAAGCAGCAGGGTCTGCAGGCCTGGGAACGGGGTGGTACCTGGAACTGGCCAGAGAAAGCGCCCTCAAGCCTGCCCCCCAGCCCGACTGGTGGGAGGCCTCTGAGACAGCCCTGTGCCCTCGGGGTCTTCCACATGCATGGGTGGGATATGGCAGTGTACGGGAAGCTGGGTGTGGGCTGCTTTTCTGGAAACAAGAGGATCTTTTTTGGTTGAGCTCAGTAGTTACTATTAAAAGCTGTGTCACACGGTGGGCTGAAAGTGGCGATTCAGAGGCGCTTTTGTCTTCCCACTCCCTTGAGCGGTGCCAGATGCAAGAGCTGTGTTGGGAGTGGAGAGGGAAGAGCCAGCTAGGATTAAAGCCAGAAAGGAGATTGTTTTCCAAAGAAGGCCCGAATGCAGGCCAGTTTGACTCCTCAGTTGCTGAGATGGCCGGGGATGCCTGATACCTGGAGCTGCTCTTAGAAAGCTCAGCTCTGAGTCTGAAAGGCTCGTGGGTCTTGGACAGCATGCTTAGACTCGAGAGCCAAATGTCTCTGTCCAAATTCCAGCCCTGTTACTTTCTACCTGTGTCACTGTAGACAACCGTATTTATTTATTTTTTTAAGATTTATTTATTTACTTTATTTTTCTTTATTTATCCCCCCCCACCCCATGGTTCTCTAGTCTGTCTGCCCATTGTTTGCTTGCCATCTCCAGGAGGCACCGGGAACCGAACCCAGGGCCTCCCACATGGGAGGCGAGCGCCCAACGGCCTGAGGCACATCCACTTCCCGCGGGCTGCGGCATCTGCTGGCTTGTGACATCTGCTTGTTACGGCGGGGACAGTATCTGCTCATCTTCTTTTAGGAGGCACCAGGACCTGAACCTGGGACCTCCCATGTGGTAGGTGGGCGCCCAACTGATTGAGCCACATCTGCTTCCCGACAAGCTTATTTTAACCTCTTTAAGTCTCAGATACCTCATCTATAAAATGAGAATATTTCCACATTCCACTCATGCCCTAAAAATGTGTGGTCTCTGTGGCTTTACTGACCATCTCATATAGTTCAGTCATGGTGGACAGGGTGCATCTGTGTACTTCTCTTTGCATCTTTCATACCAAAGGACATTGTACTCTCAGGTCCTCAGTGGGGGTCTTTTGATGATGATGGTGATGTTTTTCTCAGAACATAGGACAAAAGTCTAAAGGATGATATCAATGCTTTGAATTATTAGATAAAAGAGATAATTCAAACCCACAAAAATGGGAATAATAACCGTACCCCACAGGTTTATTATAAAGACTAACGGGGACAATATAAGCAAAGTCCTTGGAACATGGTTCTCAACCTTGGCTGCACATTGGAATTACCTGATTCCCATTCCCAGAAACTGGGATTGTTACCGCTGGTCTGGGGTGTGGCCTGGGCACCAGGATTATAAAATCTCCTGAAGTGATTGTCACGTGCACCCAAGCTTGTCAATCACATCTGTAGATCGTAGACT
>JAQZBX010032030.1:0-26048 GCA_029593785.1 Cabassous unicinctus | reverse complement strand
TATACAACACTGTTAAAGGAAATCAAAGAAGACTTAAATAAATGGAAAAATATTCCCTGTTCATGGATAGGAAGACTAAACATAATCAAGACATCTATCCTACCCAAACTAATCTACAGATTTAATGCAATCCCAATAAAAATCAACACTATATTTTTTAAGGAACTGGAAAAACAAACCACAAAATATATTTGGAAAGGTAAGAGGCCCCGAATTGCCAAAGACATATTGAAAGAGGAAAATGAAGTTGGAGGTATCACATTACCAGACTTTAAAACATATTACAAAGCTACAATGATCATAACTGCATGGTATTAGCACAAGGATAGACCTGCTTACCAATGGAATCGAATTGAGAGTTCTGATACAGATCCTCGCTTATACAGTCATCTGATATTTGACAAGGCTACTAAGCCCACTCAGTTGGGAAAGAATGGCCTCTTTAACAAGGGGTGCTTGGAGAAGTGGATATCCATTTCCAAAAGAATCAGAAAAGAATACCATCTCACACCTTATACAAAAATCAACTCAAGATGGATCAAAGATCTAAATATAAGAGCCAAAACCATAAAGACCTTGGAAGATAATGTAAGAAAGCATCTACAGGACCTTGTAATAGGAAATGGTTTGATGAACTTCACAGCCAAAGCATGAGCAGCAAGCAAATAAATAGGTAAATGAGATCCCCTCAAAATTAAAAACTTCTGCAACTCGAAGGAAGTTATTAAGAAAATTAAAAGGCAGCCTACACAATGGGAGAAAATATTTGGTAACCATATATCTGATAAGAGCCTAAAATCCTGCATATATAAAGAAATCCTACACCTTGAAAATAAAAAGACAAACAATCCATTTTAAAAAATGGGCCAGTGACCTGAAAAGATACTTCTCCAAGGAAGAAATACAAATGGCAAAAAGCACATGAAAAAATGCTGGACATCACTTGCTATCAGGGAAATGCAAATCAAAACTACAATGAGATACCATCTTATACCCATTAGAATGGCAGCTATTAAAAAAACAGCAGACTCTAAGTGTTGGAGATGATGTGGAGGAATAGGAACACTCATCCACTGCTGGTGGGATTATGGAATGGTTCAGCCACTGTGAAGGACAGTTTGGTGGTTCCTCAGAAAACTAAAAATAGATCTTCTGTATGATCCAGTGATTCCACTGCTGAGTATATACCCAAAAGAACTGAAAGCAAAGACACGAACAGATATATGCACAACAATATTCATAGTGGCATTGTTCACCATTGCCAAAACTTGGAATCAGCCCAGGTGCCCATCAACAGATGAATGGATAAGCAAAATGTGGTACATACATACAATGGAATATTACTCAGCTGTAAGAAGGAATAAAGTACTAACACATGGAATAACATGGATGAATCTTGAAGATCTTATGTTGAGTGAGCAAGCCAGGCATTGAAAGATGAACAGTATATGACCTCACTGATTTGAACTGAGGAAAGAGAAAATTCTATGAGAATCATTGTCTGAAAGATAGGTTAACAAGGGAGAGAAAGAGAAGAGTAGTCTGTGAGCCATCACCCATATGGACATAATCTATGGTAAATGCATAGAGTATAGTTGCATATTGAAAGATAGGACAGATGGGTGGTGATATTACTGGTTTTGGTGGTGCAGGGATGACAGGTGGGTAGATTAGGAAGGGCAGGTTGGAATACCGCAGGCATGTAACTATGAATCTTGTCATTCCATGATTCAAGACTGTGGAGTGTCATATGCCACAGGGGGATGGGGTGGAAGGAACATTTAAGATCAAATGGGGTATTTAGTGGTCACAGGAAATGTTTTTAATTACCTTACAGTAATGGACACAGGACATGGTAAATATCATCAAAAATTATTAAACTGTGCAGTCAAAATAGTAAACTATACTGTAAACCATCAACAATGTTTAGTTGCTATATTTACTATCTGTATAACAGTTATAACAATGCTAACATCCATAAAAAAAAAAAAGGTTTTAATATGTGATGGGGAAAGGGGAGGGAGGTTGGATATGTGAGAGTCTTTAGTATTCCATGTGTGACTCTGCTGTGACCTAAAACTTCTTTGAAAATTAAGTGAAAATTTGGGAGACCCTGGGGAGTGAGATGGAGAAGGTGTCATGGTACACTGAACATCCGAAAATGCAGTGATAAAACGAAAAAGAGTAATTTTTTTAAAAAAGGATTTTTTTTTGTTTTTTTTCCTCCATTTTTTGAATGTCCCAATCTGCTAATTATATTTTATTTTTAATTTAGTTTCTTTTTTTTTTTTCTCTTCTGAGCTTCCTTGTATTTATCTCTTGCATTTAAGCTTATCATTATTATTTCATTTTCCTATTTATTGTACTTCGTTATTATATGGGCTTCATGTTCAGGGAAGGTTTGGATCACAGAAGGGTTACAATGGGGGTTACAGAAGTTCATTGGTGGGGCATTTCTGGGATGGGGGATTCATGGGAGTAAGTTCATCTGAATATACATGAAAGATATATAAATTTGTTCAAAAGATCAAGGGATGGGGCATGGTCACAAAGGGTCGGCAATCACTTAATAAATGAGGGAATCTTAATTCCCAGCCTGGAGAACTCTGCCACATTCTCCAAGGGAGCAGCAGCAGTCCCCTGAGTGCAGAGTCAGTGTCTGGCAAAAGAGGATGTTCTACTGATGGATTCTTGTTATTGAGGGCTACCCTTATGAGTCTTTGCTCTTGTAATTGAAACTTAGCCTACTGTTATGGAGTGCCTAAGGGTTGCCATGTGAGAGCCTCCTTGTTGCTCAAATGTGACCTGTCTCTATGCTAAACTCAGCATATGAATGCATTACCTTCCCCCCAACATGGGACATGACTCCTGGGGATGAGCCTCCCTGGCAACGAGGGATTAATACCAAGTGCCAACTGGCAACACGATTGGAAAAAGACCTTGAATAAAAGGAGGAAAGAGTAAAGAGAAATGAGTTCATGTGGCTAAGAGACTTCAAAGAGGGTCGGGAGGTCATCCCAGAGGTAATGCTTACGCACACCTCAGTAGGATCTCATAGAACACCAAAGTACATATCACCCCATACAGAGGGTCTCCTGAGGGCTCTGGAGACACCCAGGTCCTATATAAGTGGGGATAGCCCCAGAGATTGATGCCTTATTAGTGGGCTCCTCTTTGGAATCTGTGCTCCTGAGAGTGACAGAGTCGGTCTCAAATAAGTCCTCCCTGCACATGGTCCATCAGTCCCTTCTATTCAAACCTATATATGATGCTGGAGTTTTTAGGTGTACTTCCAGAGACTGGAGCCTCTGGCTTACCTATGTGCCAGCTGTGCCTGCAATCTTGTTGCAGCTGCAACTACAGCTCAATGGACTCATCCAAGTCACCTGGATAGGACACAACTATGGGCAACAGCCATGCCAAGGAATGGAGAGGGCCTGCAGCTGCAGGCAGGATAATCCCATCCACCATATCCATGGAATATAAACCCTCTCTCATTTGGAGGTGGAGTGGACATCACCATCCCAAACTCTCCAGGATTGGGGTAGGAGCTGTGGACTAGAATGGACTTGGTGGTGTTCTGTCATGTATTGTGATATAAGCAATGGAAGTAATTGTAACAGCGAGTTGGAGCCAATGGCCACTAGACATTTTCGGGGCTGGGAAGGGAGGGGCAGTTGAAATACAGGGGCTTTTTCGGGACTTGGGGGTTGTCATGAGTGGCGTTGCGGTGACAGATGTAGGCTATTTTGCATCAGCATATACCACGGAGAACTGTGTGGGAGAGAGGGTGGTCTATGATGTGAAATGCGGTCGCTGCTTGGTGGCAAGGCCCCAGGATGTGTATATCCATTGCGGGTGATGTGCCACACTGAAGAAGGATGTTGGTGTGGAATGTTGTGGGAGGTGTGGGAGGTGGGGAACATGGGAATCCCTGTAATTTCTGCATAATAATTAGGTCATCTAAGCACCTTAAAAAAATTTATATATATATATATATATATATAATATTTATGTAAGCAAATGCACATATATGCATATGTATTTATATATCATCAGTATGTATTGTGAAAAATTTTGATTTTTACCAACAATAAAAAAAAAAAGAAAGCCCTGAGAAATCTACAACAAACTTCTAGATCTTATAAATGTATTCAGTAAATTCACAGGTTATAAGATAAATTTGCAAAAATCAGTAGCATTTCTGTAAACCAGTAATGAACAAACTGAGGAGGAAATTAAGAAAAAAATCCCATTTACAAGAGCAACCACAAGATTCAAATACCGAGGAATAAATTTAACTAAATATGTAAAGACTTGTAGATGGAAACCCACACAATACCCTTAAAGGAAATTAAAGAGGACTTAATAAATGGAAGAACCTTCCCTGTCAATGGATAGGAAGTCTAAACATCCTTAAGATGCCTATCCTACACAATCTGATTAATAGATTTAACATAATCCCAATAAAAATTATCATGTTTTTTACTGAATTGGAAAAGCTGACTATGAAATTTATTTCTAAGGAATAGGGGCCCCAAATAGTCAAAGACATATTGAAAATGAAACTTGAAATCAATGGAATCACACTACCTAACTAAAAACATACTACAAAGCCACAGTGGTCAAAACTGCATGGTATTTCCACAAGGATAGACATACTGAACAATGGAACTGAATTAAGTGTTTTGTTATAGATCCTCACATATATAGCCAACTGATATTCAACAAGGCTACCAAGCACAGTCAACTGTGAGAGAGTGCCTCTTCAAAAAATGGTGCTAGTAGAACTGGATATCCATATCCAAAAAAGAAAAGAGAAGGACAGGGCAAGATGGCATAAGTTTAATTGGGCACTCACCATTTCTTTCACAAAAGACCACTGAGTGGGGATAAGATTCTGCCCGAGTGAGCTGTTCTGGGGCCTCACTAGGCAGGAGCCTTTGGGGAATCAATATGGAGGGAAATGGATAGGGAGATATATTGCTCAATATAAACCACGTATTTTTAGCCCCATGCCTGGAAACTGTGGATGGCTAAGCCCCACCCTCAGGGCAAAGGGACAGAGTAAGACCCTACTCTGGCTGGCCACTCAGGGAGAGGGAGCATTCTCTGAGAGTGGGAATGTTCTGGCAAATGGTGGAGAGCAGTTTCCTTTCTGTGCATTTGGTTGCATGGACCCCCTTTGAACTTTGGGGAGCATACCAGCTGGCTCGAGATGGTACCAGGCAGAGGGGAGAGGTGAATCTGCTGAGGAAGCCTGACTTAACTAACCACTTTGGGATAGAGAAACTTGGACTGAGACAGGGTGGAGCCAGGCCATTGACTAATTCCGTGCTGAAAACTATCAAAATATCAACTCCCATAAGGAAGCCAGGCAGTAGGAAGCACTTAATAAGTTTCCAAGAGACTATTTAGAGTCCCCTGAAAGGATGGGGTGGTCTAAAAGCGGGTTGGGAACCATTTCTATGCAATGAATTGTCACCAGGGGCCATTTTGAATTTCAAAAGTGAACTCAACCTGATCAGAGGAGGGAAGGGGGGATCTGCTCACGCAGCCTGTTGAATCTTGCTGCCCTAGAAGAGTCAAACCCACCCAAGGGAAAGTGACTAAATAGCTTTCTGAAGAGTGAACTGACCCAATGAGAAAGGTTAGCTGAGTGGAGGAGCTTCTGCCTTGAATATATGAGGTCCCTAGTTCAATTCCTGGCACCTCTTAGAGTAGTGATCCACTGGGATCTCAAACCTCCAGCTGATACTTTAGGACAGGGAAAACACAGACATTGTTTTTGTACTAGTTTCTCTTGGGTCTCTTATTTTTCATTAAAAAAAAAAAATGTTACTTTAAAATTTTTTTTAACTTAGTTTACTCACTAAAACCTGCATCAAAACCTGCAGGGAGAAGGCTGTAGGGTAATTGATTGATGAACACAGGCAGCCTGAGAAGCTCCACAGGAACCTAAGAAGAAAAGCTGTTCTTCCTTAGGTTGTGTTTGACTCCTTTCTTGTGTGTTTGTTTGGGGTTTTGTTCCTTTTATTTCTTTCCTCTTTTCTCCCCTCCCTTTTTAAATTAGGTGCTGCAAGCATGTCTCTTCTTTGCTGTGTTTCTTCTTCCTTGATTTCCCATTTTCTGTGTATACTGATTTTGTCTACCAATGCTATCTCTTTTCTTCCCTTCATCTTTCTATCTTCTGCTTTCTGTTGTGGTTCTTACATTCAACCTTTATTTAGTCTCAATTTTTCTTGTTTTTGTTACTCTCTTGTCTATTGTGTTTTCTTCTCTTATTAACTTTTTTCCCTTTTTCCTTTCTTTCCTCTTTCTCTGTTTCCTCATTATTCTGGCCTTTTAAATCATTCTATATATTTTTCTAAATTCAGCTTCCCATTTCTTTGTAGATGCTCCATTTTTTTATTCATATTATTCTACACTGCTTACATGAGTTAAATATTCATTTTACTAAGTCCTATATGGTCCCTTTTCTAACTTTTACTATTGTTATTACTATTATCATTTTAATTTTCTTGCCTCTTTTATTTTCTCTGCCCTTAATCTTTTTGTACAAGGGAATATAGAAAACAGAAAAGAAATAGAACAAGAAGAACAAAGTGTCAAAGAGAAAACTTAACACACACACAAAACCAGCAGGTAAATAAAACTTTAGTGTATAGAGAGAAGCTAATCAACTGAATAAACCCATCAAGATAAAAGATGACCAGATGGGACCAAAAAATTACAAACTTTACAAAGAAACAGGAAATATGTCCCAGTCCAATAAAGAAACTAAAGACCAGGAAGAGATGCAGAAATCAAACAACTAATCAAAGCTGTCCAAACAAATATCATGTACCAAGTTAATGAAGTGAAGGAAGAGATTAAGGATATAAAGAAGACACTGGGAGACCATACTGAAGAAATTGTAAACACACCTAAAAAGGTAATGGATATGATGGTGATGATGGCACAATCCAAGAAATCAAAAGACAATGGAAACACATAACAGCAGATTTGAACAGGCAGAAAAATAAATGAGTGGTGTGGAAGACAGTATACCTAAAATCAACCAAACTGTAGAATGGATAGATAAAATGACATAAAAAATCCAGCAAGGACTTAGGGATCTGAATGACAACACAAAATGCACAAACATATGCATTATAGGCATCCCAGAGGAAGAAAAGAAGGGAAAGGGAACAGAAACAGTGCTGAAGGAAATAATGGCTGAAAACATCAAGCCCTATTGAAGGAGATGGATGTACATGTCCTGGAAGTACAGTTCACACCAAACACTATAAATCTCAACAGGTCTGCTCTAAGACATATACTTGTCAAAATGTCCAATTCTCAAGACAAAAGAAAAAAAAATCCTGAAGGCAGCAAGAGAAAAGAGAGCCATCACATACAAGGGAAATTCAATATGATTGATTGCTGATTTCCTATCTGAATCCATGGAAGCAAGAAACCGAGATATGACATAGTGAAGGAACCAAAAGAAAAAAAAAACGTTCGGCCAAGAATTCTCTATCTAGCAAAGCTGGCATTCAAAAATGATAAAGAGTTCAAAATATTCACAGATAAACAGAAATTAAGAGAGCATGCCAATAAGAAAACTGCCCTTCAAGAAATACTAATGGGAGATCTGCAGGTGAAAGGAAAAAAACAAGAGAGGGAGAGTTGGAGAAGAGTGTAAGAAAACTAAAAAGACAAAAAGAGAAATAAAAACAAAATATGACATATATAAACCCAAAGAAAATATGCCTAATGTAAGTAATTGCTTGAAATTAATAACACTGAATGTTAATGGATTATACGTACCACTCAAGAGACACAGATTGGCAGAATGGATAAGAAAATATGACCCAACTATATGCTGTCTACAGGAAACACACCTCAGACCCACAAATTCAAGGAGGCTGAAAGTGAATGCCAGAAAACAATTTTACAAGCAAACAATAAACAAAAAAAAGGGTGGGAATAGGTGTACTAATATTCAATGATATAGATTAGGCAAACACTGGAGAAACTAAGTGGAGAAATAGATGCCTCTACAATTATAGTGGGTACTTGAATACACCATTATCACCATTAGACAGAATATCTCAACAGAGGATAAAAAAAGAAACAAAGACTCTGAATAATACATTAGTGGATCTGGACCTAATAAACATGTACAGAATACTACACCCAAATACAGTGGGACATACATTGTTCTTCAGGGCACATGGATCATTCTCCAAAATAGACCACATGCTAGGCCACAGAAAAATTCTCAATGAACTCAGAAAATTGAAATTATAGAGACTAATTTCTCTGACCACAATGGAATGTAACTGGAAACCAGTATGGAACAGATAACCATATTAGGCACAAAGATATGGAAGTTAGACAACACACTCTTAGACAAACTGTGGGTCAAGGAGGAAATTTCAATAGAAATCAGTAACTACTTTGAAATTAATGAAAATGACAACACAACATATCAAAATCTATGGGATGCAGCAAAAGCTTTACTGAGAGGGAATTTCATAGCCATAAATGCATATATCAAAAAAGAAGTAAGAGCTAAATTCAAAGACCTAACTGCACACATGAGGGAACTTGGAAAAGATCAACAAATCAACCTGAAAGGAAGTAGAAAGTAGGAATTAACAAAGATTAGAGTAGAACTAAGTGAAATAGAAAATAAGAAAACACTCGAATCTCTAGAAGAAAATAAACAAAAACAAAAGTAATTTTTCAAGAAGATCCATAAAATTGACAAACCCTTAGCTAGACTACCAAAGAAAAAAAAAGAAATAAGATACAATACACAAGATAAGAAATGAGAAAGGGAATATCACCACTGACGACCAGAAATAAAGTGTATCATAAAAGGATACTTTGAAAAATTGAATGCCAACAAGAATGATAATTTAGAGGAAATAGACAAATTCCTAGAAACTCACAAGTAGCCTACATTGATGAAAGAAGAAATGGATGAACTCATCAGTCCAATTACAAGTAAAGAGATAGATTCAGCCATCAAAAATCTCCCAACTAAGAAGAGTTAAGAACCAGATGTTTTCACAGGTGAATTTTACCAAACATTCCAGAAAGAACTAACACCAACCCTGCTTAAGCTCTTTCAAAAAATAAAAGTAGAAGGAACAATGTTTAACTCATTCTGATGCCAAAATTATCCTAATACCAAAGCCAAAGATGCCAATCACTCTGATGAATCTAGATGCTAAAATCCTCAATAAAATACTTGATAATTGTATTCAGCAACACATTAAATGAAATATACACCATGACCAAGTGAGTTTCATCCCGGGTATGCAAGGATGGAACACCATAAGAAAATCAATCAATGTAATACACCACATTAACAGACCAAAAGAAATAATTCACATGATCATCTCTATAGATGCAGAAAAAGCCTTCAACAAAATACAGCACACTTTCTGGATTAAAACACTGCAGAAGATAGGAAAGGAAGGAAACTTTTTGAACCTGGTAAAGGGCATATATGAAAAACCCACAGCTAACATCACCTTCAAAGGTGAAATCCTGAAAGCTTTCCCTCTAAGATCGGGAACAAGACAAGAATGCCCACTATCACTACTCCTATGTAACATTGTCTTAGAAGTACTTGCTTCAGCACTGAGTCAAGAAAAAGATATAAAAGGCATCCCAATTAAAGGAGGAAGTAAAAATTTCATTATTTGCAGACAACCTGATCCTATACATAGAACATCCTGAGAAATCTACAACAAAACTTCTAGTGCTTATAAGTGAGTTCAGTGAAGTTGCAGGCTATAAGATCAATGCTCAAAAATCGGTAGCATTTCTGTACACCAATAACGAACAATCTGAGGAGGAAATCAAGAAAAAAATACCATTTACAATAATAACTGAAAACATCAAATACATAGAAATAAACTTAAGTAAAGATGTAAATGCCTTATACACAGAAAACTATACAGCATTATTAAAGGAAATCAAAGAAGCCTTAAATAAATGGAAGAATGTTCTCTGTTCATGGATAGGAAGACTCAACATCATTAAGATGTCTTTCCTACCCAATCTAATGTACAGATTTAATGCAATCCCAATAAAAATCAACAAAGCATTTTTTACTGACTTGGAAAAACTATGAATTTTATTTTGAAAGACAAGAGGTCCTGAACAGCCAAAGACATATTGAAAAAGATAAATGAAATTGAAGGAATCACACTATTGACTTTAAAGCATACTACAAAAGTACAGTGGTCAAAAACTGCATGGTATTGGCACAAGGATAGACATACTGACACATGGAACCAAATAGAGAGCTCTGATATAGATCATTGCATATACAGTCATCTGATATTTGACAAGGCCACCAAGCCCACTCAACTGGGAGAGAATGGCCCTTCAACAAATAGTGTTTGGAGAACTGGATATCCATAACCAAAAGAATGAGAGAGGAACACCATCTCACATCTTCTACGAAAATCCACTCAAGATGGATCAAAGATCTAATTACAAGAGCTAAGACTATAAAGACATTGGAAGATAATGTAGGAAAGCATCTACAGAACCTTGTAATAGGAAACATGAACTTCACACCCAAATCATGAGCAGTAAAAAAAATAGATAAATGGGATTTCCTCAAAATTAAAACATTTTGCACCTCAAAGGAGTTTGTCAAGAAAATACACATATATGCATATATATTTATATATAATTTTACAAATATTGGTATGTACTGTGAAAAATCTTGATTTTTATGAACAATAAAAAAAAAAAAAGAAAAAAAAGAAAGTGAAAAGACAGCCCCCCAAATGGGAGAAAATATTTGGAAACCATGTATCTTATAGGAGCCTAATATCCAGCATATATAAAGAAATCCTATATCTTGAAAATAAAAGACAACTCATTTAAAAAATGGGCAAGCAATTTGAACAGACATTTCTCCAAAGAAGAAATACAAATGTCTAAAAAGCACAAGAAAGATGCTCAACATCAGTAGCTATTAGGGAAATGCAAATCAAAACTATAATGTGATGCCATCTTACACCCATTAGGATGGTAGCCATTAAAAAAACAGAGGACTACAAGTGTTGGAAAGGATGTGGTGGAATGCGAACCCTCATCCACTGCTGGTGGGAAGTAGAATGATCCCTCCATTGTGTAGGACAGTTTGGCAGTTCCTCAAAAAACTAAATACTGATTTGCCATATGACCCAGCAATTCCACTGCTGGGTATATACCCAGAAGAACTGAAAGCAAGGACATGAACAGATATATGCACACCAATGTTCATAGCAGCATTATTCACTATTACCAAAAGTTGTAATCATCCCAAATGCCCATCAATGGATGAATGGATAAACAAAATGTGGTATATACATACAGCAGAATATTACTCAGCTGTAAGAAGAAATACAGTACTAACACATGGGATAACATGGATGAATCTTGAGGACGGTATGTTGAGTGAAGCAAGCCAGGCATTGAAGGACAAATATTACATGACAACACTGATATGAATTAAGCAAATTGAGCTGACACAGAGAGCTAGAGTTTGGAAGATAGGTTTACAGGAAATAAGAAGGGAGAAGAAGGTTGTGAGCCAATGCCCATTTGGGCAAAATCTGTGATAAGGTGGAAGTGAGTAGTTCTGCACTGAAAATATATGACAGGGATGTAAAGATACTATTGGGTTGAGTTATGCAAGCTTGACAGGGGTTTAGAGTGGGGAGTATGTGTTGGATGATCCAAGGAATTGAGAGGAGGGTTGGGGGAGGGAATAGGTGAACACTGGGGATAGGTGGGTATGTGGGTGAAACTACAATATTGAGAAAACATTATTGGCAATATGACAAGGAAGCATTACTGGTTTAGGGTGATGAACGGGGGGCTTTTTGGACAGGGTCCACTCACCGGGTCATATGTGAGTGATCATTTTATCATAGTGTGCTGTTACAGTGAGGGGAAACCCACATAATGAGTGAGAAAGTGTTGGACTCCCATGCTAGGGAGGCCCCATATGTTCTGAAACAGAGGGGGGGTGTGTCTCTCATGAGCATGGGAAGTTCCTAATATGGGATGACAGACTAATGTGTCCAGCCCTCAGAGTTGTTGCAAGTATCTAATAATCTTGTCCTTCAAGGAGTGAATCCTGGTCATTTCTGTAGGCCCAGAGGGGAAGGGCAGGGAGGAATAGAAGAGAATGAAGAGTGTATTTGGGGGCAATGGAAGTGTTCTTCATGATCATGCAATGATGGGTACAGGTCATGTTAAATTTCAACAAAAAATTATAAAATTGTATCATCTAAAATGTAAACCATAATGTAAACAATCGACCATGGTTGGTAGCTATGTTTCAATATTTATACATCAGTTGTAACGAATGTACCATCCACATGTAAAAAGATTATTAATATGGATGGGGGAAAGGGGGGAGGATGTTGGGTATATGGGAGTCCCCCTCTATTCTGTATGTAACCTTACTGTGACCTAAAACTTCTTTGAAGACAATATAAAAACAAAGTAAGACACTGGGGAAGAAATGGAAGAAAATGTCACTGTACATACAGGACAACTGATATTGCAGTGATGAAAGGAAAAAAGTCAAAAAATAATTTATTTTATTTTATTTTTAATTGTTTTTCATTTTTAAAAACCACAATCTTTTCTATTTATTTTAGTTTTTGTTTTTGTAAATTATTATGTATTTTATTTCTTATGTTTAAACCTATTATTATTATTGTATTTTCCTATTAATCAAATTTGACAATATTTTTGGCTTCATTTTGAAGAGGTTTTGGATCCCAAAAGTATTACAACTATGGCAGGGGAGGATCAATGGGGTGGGGTGTCAGTGATGGGGGGTACATGTGAGTAAGTTCACCTGGGCATACATATACGGTATATAAATATGTTCAAATGTTCATGGAGCATTGCCACAGTGGGTAGCGATTCACACAGCTGAAAGATTATTGAATTACCATTTTGGGGAGCACTGCCACATTCCCTAATGGAACAGCAACAATCCCCCAAATGCAGAGGCAATGATTAATGAAGGATGGTCCATTGATGGGCCTTTGATGTTGATGATTATGCTTGAACCTTTTGCTCTTGAATTTGCAACTTAGCCTAGAGTTGGAGACTGCTTAAGTGTTGCCTCCTGAGAGACTCCTTGTTGATGAAATGTGGCCTCTCTCTAAGCCAAACTCAGCATATAAATGCATTACCTTCCCTCCAGCATGGGATATGACTCCTGGGGATAAGCTTCCCTGGCACCAAGGGGTTATACCAAACACCGGCTGGTGATACAACTGGAAAAAACCTTGAATAAAAGGGGGGAAAGGTAAAGAAAAATGAATGTGTATGACTAAGAGACTTCAAGGTGGGTCAGGAAGTGATCAGAGAGGTAATGCTTATGCATGTCTTAGCAGGATCTTATAGCCTAGGTTGGTACTACCTCAAATAGTGAGAATCTTGAGGATTTTGGAGACACCCAGGACCTACAGTCATAGCAGATAGATCCTGAGTTTGATGCATTGCCAGTGGCCCTACTTGGGGTTTGGGCTCCCAAGTGTGACAGAGTTGGACTCAGATGTGACTTCTCTACACAACCCTCTTCTGTCCTTTTTATTTTAATCTATACCTGGTGCTGGAGATGGTAGGTCTATGTCCAAGTGACTTTAATCTCTGGGCTATCCATATGGCAGCTGGCCCCTGAAATTCAGTGGAGTTCCAATACCTACACTCTTGTTCATTGGTCTCACCCAGGACAATTATCAAGGAGATGATGATGGACAACAACCATCCCAAGGAACCAAGAGAGCCTACAAATGCAAGCAAGAGATTCCTGTCCATCTGTCCCATGGAATCAAAGCCTCCTCTTAATTAGAGGTTGAATGTGTTACACCATCCCAGAGTCCTTAGGATTGGGGGGTGAACTATAGACTAGAGTGGACTTATTGGTATTCCACTCTATAGAGTGGAATATAGTAGTATTGGTATTCTACTATGGACTTGTGATTCTAGCAATGCAAGAAAATACATCATTCATGTGGAACCTCCCTGGAGGTTCTGAGGGGAGGGAGAGGGAAATACAGGTGAAATGTGGGGGCATTTTGGAGGCTTGTGAATTTTCCTGAATGGCTTTGCAATGACAGATACTGGCCTTTACATGCCTTGCCATAACCTGAAGAATTGTGTGAGAGAGAGTGTAAACTAAAATGTGAACTATAATCCATACTTAGTGGCAATTCTCTAAAATGTTTTCATCAATTGTAACAAACTTGCCACACTAATGAAGGATGTTTTTAATGTGAGAAAATGTGGGAGGTGTGGGAAGCAGGGCATATGAGAATCCCCTATATTTTTGTGTAACATTTATGTAATCTAAATACCTTTTTTAAAAAAATAAAAATTAGAAATATATTTTAAAAAAGAATGAAAGAAGATCACCACCTCACACCTTATACAAAAATTAAATCAAGATGAATTAAAGATATAATTATAAGAGCCAAGACTATAAAGATCTTGGATGATCATATAGGGAAGCATGTTCAGGATCTTGTGTTAGGAAATGTTTTCATGAAGTTTACACCCAAAGCATGAGCAATGAAAGAAAAAATAGATAAAACAGACATCCACAAATTAAAACTTTTGCACTTCAATGGAATTTTTCAAGAAAGTTAAACGCCAGCCAACCCAATGGTTGAAAATATTTGGTAATCATATATCTGATAGGAGCCTAATATCCTGCATATATAAAGAAATCCTATAACTCAAAAAAAAAAAAAAAGACAAACAACACATTTTAAAAATGGCAAGTAATTTTAATAGACACTTCTCCAAAGAAGAAATACAAATGGCTAAAAGCACATGAAAAGATGCTCAACAACATTACCTATTAGGGAAATGCAAATCAAAACCACAATGAGATATCATCTTACACCCAGTAGACTGGTGGCTATTAAAATAACAGGGGAATGTAAGTGTTGGAGTGGATGTGGAAGAATGGCAACCTTCATCCACTGCTGGTGGGACTGTAGAAGGGTGCAACTATTTTGGAGGACAGTTTGGCGGTTCCGAAGGAAGCTACCTATACACTGCCATATCATCAAGCAATCCCATTGCTGGATATATACCCAGAAATATTGAAAGTAGGGACACAAACAGATATATGCATACCAATGTTCATAGAAGCGTCACTCACTGTTACCAAAATTTGGAATCAACACAAATGCCCATCAATAGATGAATGGTTAAACAAAATTTGGTATATACATACAATGGAATATTACTCAGCTGTAAAGAAGGAATACAGTGTTAACACATGGGATAACATGGATGAATCCTGTGGACCTTATGTTGAGTGAAGTAAGCCAGGCATTGAATGACAAATATTACATGACCTCACTGATACAAATTAAGCAAATCAATCAGACTCAGAGAGCTAGAATCTGGAAGATAGGCTTACAGGAAATAGAAAGGGAGAAGAAGGTTGTGAACCAATGCGCATAGGGGTGAAATCTATGATAAGGCAGAAGTGTGTAGTTGGGCAGTGAAGGAATATGACAGGAGTGTAATTCCATTGGGTTGAGCAGCACAGGATTGACAGGGGAGTAGAGTGGGCAGGGTGGGTTGGACAGTCCATGGGACTGGGGAGAAGGTTGGGAGAGGGACCAGGTGAACACTGGGGATTGGTGGATATGTGGTTGAAAGTACCAATTTGGGAAAGCTCTTATGGCAATATGACAAGTTAGGGTTCCTGGTTTAGGGTCTTGGATGGGGGCATTCATGACAGGGCATACCTGGGGCAGGATTCTTGAGAGTGTGCGAGTGATCATTTTGTCATAATATATTGTATCAGTGGGTGGAGACCCACATAATGAGTGGGAAGGGGTTGGACTCCCATCCTGGGGAGAACTGATATGTTCTCAGAGGGACAGGAGTCTCTGGAGAGCATGGGCTGTTTCTATTAGGGTTGGTCAAACCAGTGTGTCAAGACCTCAGTGTTGTTACAAGTAACTATGAATCTTGTCATCCAAGGAGTGAAGCCTGGTGGTCACCATGGGCCCTAAGGAGAGGGGGAGGGAGGAATAGAATAGATAGAACAGGGGATATTTAGTGGTCAATGGAAGTGTTCTACATGATCATGCAATGATTGACACACGCCATGTTAAATATAATCAAAAGTTATAAAAGAGTACAGTTTTAAATGTAAACCATGATGTAAACCATTGACCATGGTTAGTAGCTATATTTCACTATAACCAGAGGTCTATGCTCAGTGGCAATGCCCCCAAATTCATATCAATTGCAATGAATGTACCACCCTAATGAAGATGTTGTTAATGTAGGAAAATGTGGGAAGTATGGGGAGTGGGCCATATGGAGATCCCTATATTTTTTTATGTAACATTTATGTAATCTAAGTATCTTTAAAAAATAAAAATATATGTTTATAAAAATATATAAGTAAAAAAATAATTGGAGTTATATGGGAAGTCTGTATTTTCTTGATGATTTTTTGTAAAGCTTAAAACTATATTTTAAAAAAGAATGATACAAGAGATAAGTCAGGAGGACACAAGAAACCTTATTGGGTGGCACTTGGACAAGTTTGCATGAGAAGAAAAGTCGCTCATAAGCAAAGATTTTCCAGAGTCAGTGAGAGGGGGGTGGCCACCACTCAGAATAGGTGGAGGCCAAGGGAACTCCCAGAGGACAGTATAATTGGGGAGGGGATAATATGTCTAGGTGATGTCACTCAGCAGGATGGTAGGAAGTCTCAAGATCAGAGAGCTTCAAAGCAGCAGCCATTTGTCATCTTTTATAGGTACAGTGTTGGTCTATGGTTAACAGATGTCAAGTGCAGTTCTGCAAAGTAGGCAGACTTTAACTGACCTATATTTAAACAATTGGATATGTAAATTTTGAGTTTAGTGTACTAAGGTTCTTTCTCTGCTATGAAGAAGTAAACAACTCAGGAGCCACAGGGGCCATCTATGGCCCTTTTATATAATTATCCATCTCCAGGACTCATGTTGTGTCATTATCTATGTGATATGTTATTTCATAATTCCTGAGTGTAGAGCCAGTGATAAAGCACCCTAATGACCCAGAATCCAGTACACAAACTAAGATTTCAAATCCTATTCCCAGTTTTACCATTTACTGGGGGAAAAGTCAGAAGAATAGATCAGAAACTTTTTATTTGTTCAAACTATATAGTCAAGAGCATGACATCATGGCCCCTTGGTGTATGTCCCTGGCAATCTGTAAAACTTGATGAGTGTTATCCACCCACATGAAGCATGAGGTGCTGGTAAGTACACAGACACCTCTTTCACAGTCCAGTAAGTAATCTTACACCATGGCCCCTAAAGAACAGTGGACTCAGTCAAGAGATCCTATCACTGGGCCATATGTTTAATTTATGTGTATAACTCTTTGGATATGCCTACCTGTTTTTATTTTCATTTCTATGT
Organism: Cabassous unicinctus; assembly: GCA_029593785.1. Classification (NCBI taxonomy): domain Eukaryota; kingdom Metazoa; phylum Chordata; class Mammalia; order Cingulata; family Chlamyphoridae; genus Cabassous; species Cabassous unicinctus. The sequence continues at coordinate 8,574 of JAQZBX010032030.1, read as the reverse complement.
GATACTTTGGAACATATATTATTCCTACTGCCCCCAAAATCAGTGATTCTAGGATGGGTAGTACCAGGGGGACTATTAGGACAGCATATTTTTGACATTGGAGAGTTGTATGATTTGTGGTGGAAAGTCCTTGGGGGGGTTTCTGTAGATGAGTAAATATCTATTACAATTTTGAACCAACCAAATTATAGAAAATATTGTCCAGGTTGGGACCAAAGGCAGATTGTGATAGGGGAAATCAATCACTACATGTCTTGCATGTCCTTCACACACTTCTTGACCTTATTTCTTGGGGCATCACTTCCAGTGCCCTCCCCTCTTTGTCACTGCATCATTGGCCTTTTCTGTCTTCACACTCCATCCCATTTTGGTTCCCTGCTCTTCTGACCCTGTGCTCAATATTACACTGCTCCTTTCTCTTTAGACCTCCTGCTGTTTTCTACTAGGGCCTGCCATTCACATGCACAGTTTGGCCTAGTTCCTCTGCCCTTGCACATCTCTTCCTACCTGCCAACATTGTCCCCTTCTATACATATTGTAGGCACACATACCACCACACGACACCACACACACATATAAATATATATGTGTTATAGTATATAACATATAGTTCTTTCACATATTGTCCTAAGCTTGTAAAGCTTTAGAGATATTTTCAGGTAGGTATATATCTGTCTCATTATTATATTTTGTCTCATTATTTTAATTACCACATAATATTCCATATAATGTATGGATGTAATTTATTCATATGTTCTTAGATCATTGGCATGTAAAATTTCTTCTAATTTGCTAATAGAATCCATTTAACATGAATAACTACATTCTTCCTTGTAGATATGCACTTATTATTCATCAGGCAAGGTAAATAAATACACAATAAAATTGTTTGTAATAGCAAAGTAATTTCTCCATTTGATGTATATAGTCATCAAATGTGCTTTAATGATGCATTAAGATTGCTCTGAAAAATATCTTTACAAGTTTGAATTCCAACTAACATAATGTGAGAGTCCTTGGACAGAGGTCCTCTATCAAGAGCTCTGAAAGTTACTGAAGATTTTCTGGCCTCAAATTGTTTCTCTGACACTGATTGAGACTTTGATCTTGGACACAAATGTTATCTTAGCTAAATGATCACTGTTCTTTCAACCTGACAAAATACATTTTTTCTCAGGAAGTGACAGAAACTAAGATAAGAAAAGAGAGGGGAGAAGAAAACACCATCTCAATCTACGCGGAAGGCACATACCCAGTCTTTCTTTAACTGTCTTTCTCTATAATTGACTCAGGGAAATGAATTTAGGTCTTCTCAACTTAAGGCTTGTCTTGTCATCTGTATCTTCCTCCCACTTATCATATTACCTTGCAAGAATATTCCAAAAGTATCTGAAGGAAACTCTGCTTTCCTCAAATCTTTGTCCTTCTGAAGACCTTTCAGTGCCACAGGACCTTGTGTAAACACTTCACGCTGCCATTCTCCTCTATCCTACTTCTGACCCACCCCTATCCATCTAGCAGCCCCTTTCTCAACCTGAAATTCTCCATATTCTTTCCCATGGGATCTATACTCATTGCCACCTTGAAGCTTACACTTATGGTTTTTGCTACCTAGAATCTCCCACCTGCTTCCTTACCATTCCCAGCCCTTCACAACAATTTTCTGAAATTTCCCAAAAACTAGATAATTGTTTGAAAGTAGCTTTACTTTTCAAACTATAGAGAAATGAATTTTGGCTCTGGCATCAAACCTTTCTAATTGTTGTCATTGTCAATTTACTGAATATTTTCATGCATCATTTCCTGAAACATAAAAGAAGGATAATGCATATGTCAAAAGCCCTTGCAAAGCTTTAGTGACACACTGATATGAAGTGTCTCTTGTGCCTTGAGAGCTGTATCTAAACTTATAGACTTTGTCCTAGAAGCTTCTGCCTCTGCTGCAGTCTACACTCTCTCCATTCCTGCTGCTCAATGTTATCCTGGGGCTGACTCTTTTTCTCTCTTCTTTGATGGGAGTCCCTATTACCTGGAAGCTCATTTACCTGAGTATGTTAAAAGTATTGCTCTACCACCCAGTGGTTTTAGTGTTGATAGTGAAAAATCTGTCATGACTCTGATCAAAATCTTTGTATATCATCCCCTTAGATTTGTCATTTTTAATTCCTAATGTTATGAAATTTCACAATTATATGTGGATGTGGGGTGCCTTTCATTGATTTTGTAAAGCACTCAGCTGGTCTTTAATACCTAGAATCTTCTACATTTGCTAACTGAGTCTGGAGGACAGATAATGTGGAGACCCCAGAATCTGATGAGGAAGCTAGTAGTTATACTGAGATGGACCTGAGGGAAGAAGGGCCAGACCCAGACAGTATGGAGCACTGCTGAGGCTGAGGGAGCTTTCAGTTCACCTAGATACAGTGGCTGCTGTGAGTCCTTGGAGCTTCCTTAGGAGGCCTGCCATGTGTCAGCCAATTTGACTTGGAGTTCCCCTCTATATGAGTGACCTCTTCCTTTTCTGGGCAGAAAAACAAGTTGCTAAACACAGCCAGGCAGGGGAAGGGTGGATTCCCCTCCTCATCCCCATACATACACCATCACCAGCACACCACTGCCACACTCACACACATGCACACACCTTCTTCCCTGTCTGCCACCACACCTGGTGCTGCCCCTCTTCCCTTCCCAACAGCCAGAGAAGTATGATACAGGATATATCACCCCTTTGGCATTCAAGGACTATTTATTGGGATGACACTAGACAGTTTCATAAATGATTCTGCAGTCAAATCCTCCTAGATCACTATCAAGTGAACCAAGGGAGGTTATTGTGACATCACCATTTGTTCCAAAAGGATCACGGCATGAAGGATGTCAGCTAGAATATTGGGGCTCCTGGGTGATCAGGGTTGGTGGAGGTTTTGGAAGTGCTTTAGCTGGTGATACAGCACACATTGAATCCACTGCCTTCAGGCCCAGGTGGTCTGGCATTGGTTTTCTGCCATAGGAGCTGGGCCAGGTCAACACAAGGAAGGGTCCCTGCCATCAGGGTTCTCAAGATCCAGTGAGCAGGAGAATATGGTCAAGCACAGAGGGGGAGCATACTCTTGTGAATATCATTCACGCAGTCCACCTCTGCTTTAGTTCAGGCCCATGATGTGTGGACTTTGCTTCAAAATGTCTGGACTCTGGCTCCTTAAGGCAGACTTTCCCATCCCATTAACATTCAGGTGTCAGAAAGGTCTTTTGTGAGTGGGAGAATTGCTGGCTGTCCCTAGCCAGCTGGTCCAAGACCTGTTATCAAGGGAGTAGATTGGGGCTGGAATCTGCAGCGCTCAGGTCTGCAGCACCTGTGCAAAGCCTGAAGCATCCCAAATCTTCTGCGCACTGTGTGGAGAAGGCCTCTCCACTGCAATCTTCTTGGTTAAGGGTGTACGGAGGATCTGGGATTCAGAAATCAATAACCAGTGCCTTTATTTTTAGAAAAACTGACACCAAGAAAAATGTTTGAATTCAACTACAGAAACAATGGGTGTGGTACAGAATATTCATAAGCAGAATGATAAGTCATGTTGTAAGTACTTAGAAAGCTGGAAACCATTTGTGCCCTTACAGTTCACATATTTTAAGTTCATACTGGATGATCAGATTTACCATTTTGGGGGGAAGTAGAGGAAAATGTATTTATCATAAGCTAGATGTGATTAGTGTCTGCATCATTTATATGCAATGCCAAGGTTACAGGAAGTGCTATTGTCAGCCATTTAATAAGCTGAACAGCCATTTGTTTCTGCACAGCATGCCCTCTTTATACAGGAGTAATCAGGAGAAAACAGGAAACAGCCAAACACACTGCACTGCAACATGCCACCTTGCCAGCTAACCAACATTACTAAATTGCTACACACCTGCAACCCTGCACAAAAATACTTGAGAAGACATTAGAATTGTGTTTGGTAAGCAATCCTTGAAAAAATATCAAGTCTTTTCACCTGAAAAGTCTTTATACAAATTTGATGCAGATTACTATTTAGATATGAGGTAAATGACATATACAAACAAATTTGCACCAACTTTGGTAGGTTTTAATTTTAAGGAATGGAGAAATCTTGGGTCAATCTCTTGGCAACTTTAGGCTACTCAGCAAATATTGGGTGCACATTTCCTTAAAATCAGGAGGCCACAAATTAGATTCACAATCTGTTTAATTTCAAAGAAAAATAGTCAGAACAATTATAAAGCAAAAATGAAAATTTACCTCAAATATACAAGCCAATAATGAAATCTGAAGTAGTTCACCTCATAATTTCAAGAAATTTGAGTAAGAGCAACAAAATGGCACATAAAATGAAGTTTGTCTGCCACCTGAGGCAAAGCAGAAAACAAGTAAAAAGTTAGTCAAAATATTTCAAAATAACCTTTAACTAGGCAGTTACTTGTTCCAAGGACTCTTTGATAGACAGAGCATGTGGTTCTCTTGCCTGAAGTCTTACATTATGTTACTTGATGATACATCATTAACTTAAAATCTCACCACTGCTTTCTCCTAAGGGGACTTGGAGAGGGGTCTCCTGGACTTGGTCTCCCTCTTGGACATGGGTGGAGGGCTCCTGGACCTAGACCTAGACCTGATCCACAAGCTAGACCTGACAATTTATGAGTACTTGGACTTGGAGCTTCGGGTAGATCTGGATTTAGAGGTCCACCGAGATCGTGAGCAGGTAAGATAGAGAGACTTCCAGCGCTTGTAGAGAAATTCGCTTGGGTATCGGGAATGGCTCTGGACCTGGGATCTGCTGACCCGGCTGCCTTGAGCTGCAGCTCCAGCATCCATAGCTGCCACCCACGTATTTGTGGGGTGGCGGTCCTAGGCTGCTGGGTTTGAATCCAGGGACTGCCATAGCACGTCATCTGCAACTACAGCTTCTTGCCAAACAGCTAGGCAGGTCCATGGTGTCCTTGACATCCTTGGCATCACACTGGTCATGGAAGCATAGAAAGGCAAAGGTGTGGGAATCCTTTATGTAGGGGTCCCGTGTGATGTACACTTTGCCAACACTACCGTATTTCTCCAAAAACATCTAAGGGACTATGGTGAGGTGCATTAGGTCAGGTTGTCCACCTAGAGAGAGATCATGTCCTCCACATCCGGTGGCAAGCAGTGATAACTCATGTCCTCTGTAAGCTTCTCCTGGGGCCCTAGGAGCTGTGCACCAAGAAACTGATGCCTGGGTGGGCCCGTGAACTGCAACAGAGGTGATTCCCTCAGGTTTGCTGGGCTTGAAACCTTACCTCTTCTCCTGCAGCAATCTTTCCTGGCAAAGTGTGTGGAAAGCTTGGGTGACAAGAATGGCCTGGCCAAGTCCACAACCTTCATCACCTGAGAAATAGCTTCAGTCAATATCTTTTGACCATTTCACCAGCAAGCTGGGTAGCACCTTGCACCCTTGGAGCCAATTGCATCCCAAGGTCTATGGGGGACACTAAACTGGATATTTAATCATCTCGGACTTTGGTGATAAATTGGATTGGCTGTGGCCCAAACCAAATCCCTGTGGACCAGGGGAAGGCTTCAATGGATCCAGAGGAAAAGGGCAAAGCTAGGCAGTGACAGAAATGGCTTCCAGTTATGACTACCTACTGTTGCTGTAGGCCTTGTTGAATAATTCCCCAGAAGTGTGAGCTGGATATAGTGATGTGACTTACAGGCACATGTAGACAGAAATCAGGAAAGGGTTTCTCATGTCACTTCCAAGATTAGGTTTTGAAAAAGGCCATTTTGTTGTGTTGGCACCCATTCCCTGCCTCTGCTCACTGTCTTGGTCTGATGAATAAAGTCACATGTTGCTAGGTGCCCTGTGTATTGGGCCCCTTGGCCTGCAGGTAAGGCAGCTTCTAGCCCAAGAAGGAATGGATTCTAGATTTAATCCAAAGTAAGAAAAGGTGAATTTCACAGCACTAGTGGGAGCATAAAAGCACCCACAAGACATGAAGCAAATAAATATCTAAATTAGCTTAGAATGCACACATTCCTCCAACCCAAAACTGTTTATTTTGACATGATATCATACACACATTCACACACACATATCACAGTCACACACCGATGTGCACAGACACACACATGCATATTCAATTGCTCCCAGAGAGGGTTGTTTATGGACAACACTTAGAAACAAGATAATGCCTAAAGGAGCAAATTTGAAATATATAATTCCCAAACCCCTAATGTAGGGTATACAGTCAGTTAGTTAAGCAGAAAAATTCCATTTTGTGTTTACCAGACCTTAAGTGAAAAATAGCTATGCACCCAATGGGATGGATAGAATGTTTCCACTTCTGATCTGCATGGGTATAAAATGGATGAAGGCAATATGGGCCCAGTGTAGCTTCCAATATCCTTAGGTCCACTACTGGGTTGGCATACAAAGGAGTGGCCTGAGAAGGCCATGCAAGTTGTCCTATATGTGAGAGTGAAACTTTGCCTGCCTGGTCTAGATCATTATAAACAAACCCTCTGCTTCTTTACCCCCAGGGATATTGATACTAATTTGGAGGGAAAAGGAGCACAGGAGAGGTTTCAATTTGCCTGCACATGGGTTTGGGGTGTATTTACAGCCAGAAATGTAAGCTGGCTGGCAGGAAATTTTGGATTTAGGCAAGGCTGGTGATGTATTTTGGATACTCTACAATGAAAAATATACATAAATTATATCCCTTCAATGCAGCACTCCCTTGATGAATTATAGAAATATCACTGGCAAACTTGGAGCCATTAATAAGGTGTATTTACAAGCATAATGTCAAATTTGATAATTTTGCAAATACCCTTTGTTGTGCTCAATATAAAAGACTTATGATCTAAAGTTGCATTAATTCAGGAGAAGCACCAAAAGAGGTTTCTGCTCAAAAGGTTGAGTTTGGGGAATACCTTATATGGCTGCTTGAGACAAAGGGAAGTTATGTGGGAAATGGGGATGGATAAGGGGGTATAATTTATGCTTGGTATATGCATTCCATGCATTCCATGTTCTATGGGGCTATGGGGCTGTTTGAGGAGGGTGTCCTTAAGGCCCAGTTCATTAATTAGCAAGCAGAGGGTTGATGTAATGTTGAAACTATCTGGTGAATATCGGCAGACCTAGCTGGTGTCAATTTGAACTCTTTGTTACAGTTCTTCTTCCCAGGCTGGGGCAGGGGGTTTTACCAGCACCACAAAGGATTATTGATATGTCAACCTGCTTCAGTTAACTTCTGTTTCTTCTTTGTAATTCCCTGGATAAAAAGGAAGCTCAAGCAAATGAAGAGGGGTAGCAAAGTCATTTATCATTCCAATTTCACACCTTATAACCTGCCCTTTCCTTTTCTCTACCTTCTCTATACACCAGAGACCAGCAATCCGTCTTGGTTCAATTGTTGCAGGTTCTGCCTAGCAGAGGAGATAGTGTGAAGATGGAAGGGAAAAATCTGACTGATTTTGGCACCCAGGGATTAGAAATTGAAAGATTGGGCTGATTCATTTTGAAAGAAAATATTAGGGAAGGAATAATTTTTAAAAAGTCCTTAAGATGTTTTGCCCAGTGTTTAAATACAACAGGAAATTAGCCTCCAGAAGGTACATTTGTGCCACTTCAAATCCTTATCTCCACCACCTTTCTCTGTCTGATTCACTAGATTAATTTTCTCTTCCTATTCTGTGGCTTTGCCAGTGTAGTTCTAAATGAGATGTTGTTGAGAACCCAAGATCTTTATCCTTTGTAATATCAAGGATTACTCAGTCTGATAGATGCCATTCCTGGGGTGCTATCAGCTGTGAGGGAATAATGTCCATGCTTTGGTTGGAATTGCCTTTTACAATTCCACGTATAAAAGCTTGTTTTTATTATTGACCTTTCTTTGTTTGCTAAGAAAAATTCAATTGAGAAAAGTGGCATAGTCTGTCAAAGGTAGAGTGGAACATGTACCGGAGAGGGAAAATAGGGTACCAGGATAAGAGAAAAAGGAAGAGGGAGGAGATGTTCTGATGAAATTTTGGACCAATTAGGATTCTTATGTTCCTTCTGACTTGATATGTACCATACAACTTTGCAATTTTTCCCACAAAGCTTCCAGTTCTTTTCCCTTTTAGTCAGCATTTCATTTCTTAAAAGTTGCACAGCAAACCTTGAGAAATTAGTTTCTCAGTTTGTGACTGATAAGTATGCCCAGGAAACTCTAACAATAATCTGATCTGTGAACTGCTTGACCACCTACATATCAATAGAAAGGTGTAACTTCAGCCTTCCTGACAAACACTGTAAATGCTCATTCTACTTAGTTACTGTGAAGGCATAACTTCTCCCCTACTTGGAAACCCTGTGAATATCCAGTCCTTGATTATTGGTCCTGAGTGCTGCACTTTTTAATCATGTTCCACCCTCATGGGCCCTCCCCTTCTGCACACTGACATGTGGTAAAAATAATCCTCTTGCTTTGTAGCAAGTGTGGCTCAAAACTTGCAAGTGCCATACTCTCTGCCAGCTGCCATGGAAAGGAAGCAGGCCACTAGGATCAGACTCTGAGAGAGAGACA
>JAQZBX010032029.1:0-26053 GCA_029593785.1 Cabassous unicinctus | reverse complement strand
CTTTAAAAAAAAAAAAAAAAGAAAGAAAGTGATAGATCAACAATTGTAGTTGGAAGTTTTTAACACCTTTTGGAAAGTGATGAAGCAATAAAAAAAAAGTGAAGGATTTGAATGATTTGAAAAATACTACTCTGAAAGTCTAATGAAATATGACATATATGACATTACAGCAAACACAGAATACATTTTCTAAGTTTATACAGAATATTCATAAAAATAGATGACGTAATAGGCCACAAAATACCTCCATATATCCCCCTCCCCAAAGAAACTACCAACAAATACAGACTTTAATGTATAAGGCATTAAAATTAAAATCAACCACCAAAAAAGAACTTTAAAAAATCCTACATCTTTAACCTTTGATTAAAGTGGAAATCATAAGCAAATTATGTAATGCTTTGAGCTGAAAGAGAAAGAAAACATGTCAAAATATCTGAAATCCAGCTAAGGCTTAAAGAGAAATTTAAAGATTTGAAATCAAATTTAACATACATGAAAAACTATTTATTAAACTATAAAACTTCCCAAATGTAAAGTATTATTTTAAAATACAATAAAAAAATTGTTTTCTAAATTTGTTTTAGTTGAAACTCAAGTATAAAAATCATCACATGTATTTACATCCAAATATAGTATAGGGTCTATAAAAATTAATATATGTATCTGAATACTTTTCCCTCCATTTAAATAATGTTTATGCACCAATTATTTTTATAGTTTCAAAACTGAAGTAATTTAATTATGAAACAAGACTTAAAATCTCCTAGTTTGCACTGTAAGTTATGTGGACCATTGCATTAAGTCATTATTTTTCCTTCTGTAGAAAAGAATTATAATCAAAAGTATATATTTTAATAAAGCATTAAAAAGGCTGCATAATTTCACTTTGTACATTAGATTTATTTTTGATACAGTCTATAAGTATCTGCATATGAAATCATATTTGCTTTCATTATATCTCCATACATGCATACATGTATCAATAAAGAAACTCAATAAACACTCAGATATCCTGTGGAACTGAATATTGCCTTTAAATGAATACACTGTAAATTCCTAAACCCATAAGTTATTCATCATAGAGAATTAGAATATAGTATACTCAACAAATGAATCTCTATCAAGCAGTCTATTCTTTTTCTGATAATTCAAAAGGCCCTTTAGAATTTGGAAAAGTAACTCAGAATAATGAATGACAAACTGTTAACAGTCTACATATACTCTCTCCATATATATATGTATATTCTATATAACGGTGCATGCATAATTTGCGTGCATGTGTGTTATGATGTTCTCTCCTTTTACGGCAAAAGAAGTTTTAGCAGGACATAATCTGTATCTTTTTGGAGGAATGTATTGAAGTGTCCATTATGGCTTACTTATGAATGTTTTGCAAACAAAGACTACTTTTCCCAGCTTCCTTTGTGTGACAAGGTTCTGACCAATGGGATGTGAGTGAAAAAGGCATGTACAACTTTCAATTTCTGCCCTGAAGAGATAAAGAGCTCCTCTTCTCTTTTATTCTCTCCTGCTGGCTGGGAATGAGGATGTGGTGGCAAGTGCTGGAGCAGCCATCTTTGATCATGAAATGGAAGACATGTATAGAGAATAGGAAAGAACAAGGCTGAAGAAGCCTGGGTTCCTGACTCCACAGAGCTACATTGTAAGTCCTGGACTATTTATATTTGGACTACTATGTGAGAAATAACAAACTTACGGCATGTTTACAGCACCGCCATTTTAATCTTTGTAAGCAATGAAAGCAGTATTCTAATATAGTTTGGAACACCAACTGATATCTCATAGAGTATTAGAAAGTCTGAGTTGGACTATATCCATCCTGATTTAATGCAATGTTCTCAATGTTTGTTTTCCATATTAGTAATTTCCTAATATATGCCCAATTCTTTACTGTAGCAGTTCAAAATTTTATAAATCCCAAAAGGAAAAAGATTATGTTTGTGAACTAAATTCATTCCTGTAGGTAAAAGACTCTTTCAAATTGGACTATATCAGTTAGGTGTGACTCGGGTTGAGTCTCCACTCTCTTGCTGGGTCTGCTAAAAATGCAGACATAAAGGAAGAGGGAGCTCTGCCATATTTGATCCTGCCATCTGAGAGAAAGGAGAGACTCAAAGAGATGAGCCATATGCCTGAGAGCTTGCAGCTGAACTTGGGAAGAAAGCAGAGCAGCCAAACCTGAGAGAAGAGAACTTGTAAGAGACATATCCTATGCCTAGTTGCCCACAGATGAGCTCTGGGAGAAGACGGTGAATTCTGGAGGAGAAGGCAGAGACCTTGGCAGAGATCTGCAGCCATCTTGCTTCACCACGTGGCAGATGACTTTGGTAAGAAAGCACCTCTTGAGTTGGACTTTTTTTACGGCCTTGAAACTGTAAGCTTTTACCCCAAATAAATCTCCTTTATAAAAGCCAACCCATTTCTGGTACTTTGCACTGGCAGCCTTTTGGCAAACTGAAACATTGATCTTTTACAATTTTCTCAAAAAGGAATATATATTACGTGGAGAGATGTTGTAAGCTTTCTGCTTATTTAGATTCCAGAAAAACAAACCTTTGTATTTATTGTCTTGAAGAATAATTTTGTCACTGGAGATACAGTTCTTCATGAGGTATTGTTAACTGAAAGTACGTCTTTCTGATCTTTGCATGCTCACGTAAAAGAATAAAAATATTACAGAATAAATATATTTTTCGTTGGATGTCCTTACTAATGGATTATTGAAACAACCATGCTGGCTATTCCACTGGTTCAAGAATAAAAGATAATTAAACAACTTACAGGACTAATTGAAATGCTTTCCCTAATTGAGTTTCCCACGACAAAGTAGGAAGCATTTGCACAAAAGTGCTGAAGCTTAATCCTAACAATTCTCCATACTAAATATTTGCTGATTCACTAATCAGGGTTCATAACAACCTTCTAACTTAAAAGACTCCTCTCAAGGCACTCTACTCAGTCTTAGTATTGTAACAGGAGTTGGCAGTTTTTTCTCTCCTACTGAATCTTAAATCAAACCCATAAAAATTTGGATTCTCTCTCTTTTCAGCCAAGTTGTCAATGATCATTCATGCTTCTAATGCATCCCAGTACAGGGAGGTCAATGGGTTTCATATCTATCTCAGTAAGTTAAGCATTTTTTCAAGACTATTTAGCAACAGTTTGTTTGCTGGCAGCAGCATTTCCTAAGTTGTTCAGAGTAACCCAGTGAGTACTGGGGGCTAGTGAGGCTTGGAGTGGGAAGGGATGGAACAATGAGCACTAGGGAAATTCTGTGGCGAGTCAAAGGCACATTACAAGCATATTAAGTTTTGAGAAGCCCTGCATTAAAGAACCATGTTTAACTCTTAAAAGAAAGTTTCCAAATTGTGTTTATGTACAGAAGACTCTTTTCCACAGTCCACTTAATTAACAGTTTGAAAATGTGATCCTAAGGATCTTTCTGGGGAAAAAAAAAACAACCCACAAATCCTTAGTCAATCATCACAGATTGTGCAAGGAAAGGGGAGGGGATGTGATATTTCATTAGCTTAAACTTCTTTTCCTTGCAATACAGATGCAGAGAAAGAAATGAACTGAGCTTTTCTCCATAATTCAGGCTGCAGTTTTCAAGGCTGAATCTTCCCTACTGGGCAGCAAGTGGAATATTCCTGAAATTGCTCTGAATACCAAGGAGAGAGCTCCATATTTTGTCCATGTTACAACCTCTACCATCCTTATAGGCAAAAGCAAATCCATGATTTGGGTGTTAGAGGTAGGGAAGCTTGGGGAAAATTAACTTGACTCTAAATGCTGGATTATCATAATTTAGAAATACCTGCGCTCTATTTATTTGTATTTTGAATGTTGGTCAGTTACATATTTCTTCAAATATTAATTTAGGATGAGTTAGAGTGGAGGTAATTTTTTACTAGTTCTAACTTTGGTGAACACTATTTAAAAGTCACAGATGGATGGAGAACATTTAGAAATGTCCATATCAAATCAGTTTAATGTCAAAATAAGCTTCCAAGGAATGGCACAGTCCTTTCAGAAGAATTGTAATAAAATATGATCCAAAGCACATCTCACTGCAACCTTTCTTTGCACTCCCAAGTACCTTTTACAAAGCAACCCTTTTTTCTTTACCACACGTACCAGTCACACAAACTTTTATCCAGGCATGTCCAGGGTTAGAAAACAAATTCTATAGAACTCTAAAGGTAGGGAATATGTACATATATCCTCAGTTCAGCCTGTTTTTGTTGTATAAATATATATATACACTCATCCCTACTAGACCCTATCTCACATGGTTTTAGCTGCATGGAGAGGAAAACGTTGTTAAATTATTTGAGCTAATAAAGAGAAGTGCTGAGTTCCAGAACTTGTAGAAAAAAGGGAAGTGAACTCAGAGATGAGGTTGTGAAAAGTTCCTTCCAGCACAGATAGAAAATAAATTGAAAAATCCATTTATAATCCAAAAATTTACCACATAACTGAATTAATAATGGTGGACCTACTCTCAACTAAATAAAGTGCAGCAACTGTTGGTTTATCAGTTAATAGAATTCTCTATTAACCTGTTCTGTAAATTGACAGTCCAATAAAAATGGGTATAACTCTTAAAATTCCATGAGATTTTGAAGTGTTTTATGACTATGACGTCATTGTCTATTTTTTTGAGAAGTAGTAATTCACATTTATCTGAATATTTGATAAAAATATCATATTCTGATCAAATTAGGCAGGTGTGTTAGCCATTCCCGCCACTACTTTCTCCTATCTCAAATCTATCCCACATACCAATGTAAGATTAATGTTCTCAAAGCACCATTTTTATCATGACATTGTTCTGCTCCAAAAATTCTCACATTAATACTCTCCCAATATATAAAAGTCAAATATCTTAGCCTGATTTTCAAAATCCTCCACTACCTGGTAACAAGTTTCGGTTCTGGTCTTACCTTATAACAATCACATTCATAACCCTCTGATGCAACAGTGCTCATTTACTATAGTAAAATGTACTGGGCATACCTTTATTTCCCCATTCCTCATATCTACAAAGTACTACATCTTTTTTTTTTCTCTGTCTGAATCCAACCAATCTTCCAATGCCAGGATCTAAGCCTCTTCCATAAACACCTCTCTACCCTCAAAATCAAGTGATCATCTTTTCTTATTTCCAACAAGCATTTCAAGGCTTCATTCTTTAATTCCATTAACCCCATATATATTAAGTAACTCCTATGCACTAATAAGCATTATGTTAAGATATCAGGGCTACAAAGATACATAAAACCAAGTCTCTGCTTCTTGGGCTTATAGCACAACAGGGGAAATAGACAGCAGTGTCTATAACAGAAGTATAAACAGTGAAGAAAGTGAAGTTATAAAGAAAGATTGCTCAAAGCTGCTTGGAAAGATAAGAACTAGCTTTATAAAGAAGGTGACATTTATGTTGAGTTTCAAAAGATGGGTAGGAATACAGCAGATGAAGAAGCAAAAGGATTTCCAGGCAGAGAAAACAGTACATGCAAAGGCAGAGAGGCAAGAAAAAGTTGGCATGTTTGAAGAACTATAAATAGATCAGCATGGCTGAGTTCAGAGTACATTAATTCTACCAACACTTATTGACTACCCAATAAGTGTTTTTCCTCAAAGAATGTGCAAGAGGTATGACAGGAGATGAGAATGGAAAAGTAATGAAGGGCCTTGTTTGCCCTACTAAGAAATTTGTACTTTCTTCTTTAGAATGGAGAGCCCATGAAGAAATGTAAGTACTTACCTGTATCACTCCACGTGTATGAGATGGTTCTATAAGTTTTAAAAAAACTTTTTCACAAACAACAAAGCCAGAATTTATTCATTCAAATGAATATTACCCTTTTCAAAGTAATCACATTTTGTTTATACATTTGTTGAAGTTATACATTTATTTCAATGATACTGTCATTAGTTAAAAATAATTTTCTTAGTAGTTCTTTAGAAAGTGACTTCAGACATACCCAGAAGCATCACAAATTTTTGTTCTTCTTTAGGTGGAAAATGCCAAAAGTCATTAAGAGCAAAGTTTGGTAAATAATGTGGGTGATCAAATTGTAGAAACATAATTTGTGGGTTAAATTTTAAGTCAATTAAATAGTCAGCCAGAAAATAATAAGAATTAGCATTTATAGATTACTTACTATATGCGAGGTACCATATTAAGTACTTCATATATACTAACTTATATACCCCTCCGATAACAACTCTGTAAAGTATACATGTAAGAAAAATCAGCGTTATTATTTTATAGTTATACCTGTTGGGTGCTTCCTTCTTAACTAAATTGCAAATCACTGTATCCCATATAACATTTGGCATAATTAATTCAAAGCAAACAATTTTGAATTGAGCTCTTATGAACCAGACACTGTGCAAGACACCCAAGAAATAAACAGCACAGTTTTTGCCCTAAAGGAGATAATATGGGAGAGATAGATAGGGAGCCAGCTTATGTTAGACAGGTTTTAAGGTACAATTCTTATTATAAAGACAAGGAGAAAATACATCAAGATGTTAATGCTCAATATTTTCCTCTTCTATGTATTTTCTAAATTGTTTACAATAAGCAGGTATTATTACTATACTTTAATTATTGTGACAGTTTGAAGTTCTTTTCTAAATCCCCAAAAGAAAATAATTATATTCTTGAACTAATTCATTCCTGTGGGTGTGGGGCCCTTTTGGTTGGACCAAGTAAGTGAGGTGTGACTCAGGTTGGGTCTCCATGCTCTTACTGGACTTTTATATAAAGGAAGACAGAGAAACACAGAGAGAAAGGAAGCTGCCATTTTTGACCTTGCCATGTGAGATGACTCGAGGATCACTAGTAGCCAAAGCTTAAGCATGAAGCCCCCAAGTGCCTGAGCCCACGGAGCAGCTCAAGGCTGAAGATATGAGTCATATGCCTGATAGTCCACAGCTGAATTCAGGAAGAAAGCCAAGGAGCCAAGACTGAGAGGGGAGGCCAGAAAAGAGACAAGCCCTACGTCTGGTTGCCCACAGCTGAGTTCCAGAAGACGGTAGATTCTGGAGGGGAAGGCAGGGACCTCGGCAGAGATCGGTGGCTTCTTTGCTAAGTAGCAGGATGCCAGGATCACCAGTTGCTGACTTTGGTAAGAAAGCATTTCTGATGGTGCTTTAATTTGGACATTTCGTGGCCTCAGAACTATAAGCTTTTACCCTAAATAAAATTCCCACCAAAAAAGCCAACACATTTCTGTTACTTTGCATCGGCAGCCCTGTGGCAAACTAAGACAATAATCAAGAAAAACAAAGTTTAAAATCGAAAAAATATAAAACTTGGCATTTGATGAGTTCTCAGGAAGTATCTGAGTAGTTGCTTGCTGATTAACGTTTTAAATTTTTAAAACTTAGAAAAACTTCATAAATCTATCCAAAATAAGATGAATTTTCATCACCTCAGGAGTTGCAAATCACCATGATCATCTTTTTAGCCCTCTCCTTGCTTCTGCCCTCGACCTCCTTCATCTATATACAACAAAGCAACCAGAGATACAAATAATGACACTCTGCTGATCAAAATCCTCCAATTGCTTCAGTAAAAAGAAAAGCCCTTGCAAAGGCCCTACAAGATACTAGTTCTCTCTTCTCTCTCTGATCTAATACTTCTCTCCTTGCTCACCAATTCTAACTACACTGGCCCCCTTACTATTCCTAGAATACACCCAGACATGCTTCCTTGCTGTTCACTTTCATTCCAGAGCTCCACCTGGTTTGCTACTGCATCTCTTTCACGTCTTTATTCAGATGTCACTCTTTTGGAAAGGTTTTTCCTGTATTCTTATCTAAAGCTCTAACACTCTCTCCCATTCCAAAACTCTCTTTTATCTGCTTTATTTTTCTCTTTTCATTTAATATCTTATATATTGTTTTACTTAATTTGTTTTCTGTCTCCTTTGCCTAGTTCCAAAGGAGAGAAATTGCTCTGCTTTCATCACTAATGTATAACCAATGCCTAGAACAGTGATTGGTACATGTTAAATGATCAATCATTATTCAATGAATGAATGAATGAATGAATGAATCAATGAAGGACAGTATTCCAAATAGTGGTTTAAGAAGACCTGGATAAAATTCCAGTCCCACCACTTTGTGGTTGTGTTTCCTTATTTATAAAATGGTGATGATAGTATCAATCTTATAGGATGGTCTTCAGGATTAGAATAATGCCCATAGAGCACAGTGTCTTGGTAAACAGTAAATGTTCAATAAATGTTAGCTATTATAATGATGATAACAAACATATCTCATTCCCCAAATGCATCCACCATATTACATCATTTCTAGTATCCAGTTTTTCAGGAATAGTAGTTACTTTGCAAAATCCCTGAATCTTAACATGCCAATTTAAAATAAAATCAGTATCCCTTTGTGTCAAATCTTATCCTACACAAGATTCAATTCTCCTGTTGTAGCTTGTAAAGACAGGGAGATAAGAACTGTCTGTTTTACCTAAAAAAAAAAAAAAATTAAAAAAATTAAATAAAATGCAATATAAAATTGCACAAAATGTCACATTTATCACAATTATTTATCTGACTCTTGGTGCGTCTTTCATAAAATCATACAAGAAAAGGTTATGTCGGGGAGCTGATGTGGCTCAAGTAGTTGAGTGCTGGCTTCCCACATACAAGGTCTACGGTTCAATCCCTGGCCCAGTACCTCAAAAAAAAAGAAAGAAAAGCTTATGTTTAAGGCCAGATAAATGGAATTCTATACTACTAATTCTAAGACAATTTTTAGAAGTTTTCAATTCTTGTAGCGTTTAACAAATTAGAGTTCTCATTTGCTGAGAAACCCACCTAACAAACTCCCCAGTGTCAGAGGATACCCTGACTCAGTTCAGCTACAATGTATTAGACGTTGAATTAGGGGCTTCATGAAGTACATAAACACGTAAAAGAAAAAAAGTCCTTGACCTCAAGACTTTATTTTTCTATAAAGAAAATAAGAGTGTTGAATTATAGTTCACAAAGCTAAGCTTTAATCTGGATACCACTACTTATTACCAATGGTACTTAATGGCTTTCTCATCTATAAAATAGGATATATATCTTGTTCAGTTTTTGTGAAAATCCAGTAAGATGAATATTTGAAGTAAACTATATTCTTACCTATACTGCAGCACACAAACTTTATTATAAGCATATACACTAAGGGAATTTTACAATAAAATAAAAGCAATACTCTCACAACTAACCCAACCATTTTTATATTTTGTGTATTCCCTTTAAGACTGTGTCTTCATAAACTCTTTTATAAAGTTGCAATCACGTGCACTTGGGGGAAGACAGAGTACGTATAGCATGTCTTTTCTAGAGCCAGATGACCCAGATTAAAATACTAGCTCCTAAACTTACTAGCAGTATGAGCTAGGCAAGGTTCTCAAACCCCTTCATCCTGTTTTTTTCAACCTTTCCAGGGGAAAATAAGAGTACCCTATGTGATAAGGAGGTGTGAAAAAGAAATGAGTTAATGGTAACCACTAAGTACAGTGCTCGGCACACAGCAAATTTAAAAAATATTAGCTAAAAAGCAAAAATTAAACTTGGTACTCTGCTTTTTTAAACACTTAACATTATGTCATAAGCCAACAGTACACTATCATTTAAAGTATCATAAGAAAGGTTCTTTTACAAAGCTACTTTGCATTCACTTTTATTTCAATTCTCTCCCTACTGTCCCTTTGTCTAGATATTTTATAATGTATAAAATAATCCTTCTATTGCTTCATATTTCCAGTAGAGGTCTCCATGTAAAAAATTATGTACCAGGCTGAAAACTTTAAATTAGTATCTCTGAGTTATTAATAAACAAAAAAGAAACAAACATCAAACAGGAAAAAAAGACTAATTAATGGCCAGCTTTATCAAATATGTAAGTTTAAATTACTCAAAGCAAAACATTTACAATAAGGATTATCTATAATAAAAGTGAATTTTTTTAAACTGGTGATTGTTATATGTTTGCTGCAGACTCTCTAATCATACTTCCCTATCTTATAAATGCAATCATTTGGAAAGAAAGGAGAAAGAGACAAGACTGTTGGGTGCAAATGATGAATCAAAAGCAAATTTATTCCTTCTACAGGCCAACAATTTAAAACCTCACAGACTGTATAAGTCAGTAGAACCATCTTAATGTAAAAGTAAAGGTCATGTTTTATAGTAGCTAAGAAACCTCTGATAATCTTCTAAATATATTCCTTTGAAAACAGAATGGAGTGGCTAGTATAATAAAGGCAACTCTGAATTGCTTTTCCTCTTCCCTCCCATCATTAAGTAGCAGTGATTGTACGCAAGTCAATTATTATGCTTGTCTTAGTTGCCTTTTCAGTAAAATCATACCTAGCCTACGAGAAATCAGGACGCTGGACCAAACTCTTAAAACCCCTTCTAGTTTTGATATTGATGATACTATGAATTAATACATTCAGAAGCCAATATTCAGTTGCAGCTTAGTACTCGTTCCTATCTTTAGGAATCTAAATATTCAGGCTCTAGATCTCTATAAAACAAT
Organism: Cabassous unicinctus; assembly: GCA_029593785.1. Taxonomy (NCBI): domain Eukaryota; kingdom Metazoa; phylum Chordata; class Mammalia; order Cingulata; family Chlamyphoridae; genus Cabassous; species Cabassous unicinctus. Next base: position 15,460 of record JAQZBX010032029.1, on the reverse strand, counting down.
AAATTTGAATACAATAACTACATCAATTTAGCCCCTTAAATTTGTAAGACTTTGTAAATTCCTACAAGATTTGGAATACCCAAGAAATTACCAATCAATTTGCTTAAAACTAAAAAGAGTGCTTGCTGTGTGTATAGGTATGTGTGCATACACACACACTTAAGCTCACCCCCATAGTTTATAAAGAGTGGGAGAAAGAACAATGAATGTTCCAAAGCAACTCTCAAAACTAACAGATTTTTTAATATCCAGATTATGTTTAATTCTGAGGACAAATTTTATAATGTCAAATATAAAAACAACACATTTAATTTAGTAGTGGTAGATTTGAATGGATTCACCCAAACAAGTATGTAAGATTTCTGATCGTGACTAAAGTGTGAATTTGCTTTCCTTCTCCAGAGTAGATGACCTATAAAGAAGTCTTTTAAACCAAAAACCATTACTTTTCAACTTGAGACTATAACAATCAAACAATGATTTAAGTCATTGCCTTGCTTTTTTTTAATAACAAGTGATGCAAAGGCCAGCAAAGAAAAGTTGTTAATAGATGGAACAATAACAATATTGCTCATTCGATAAAGATATAGGAATACTTTTATATATCACAGGATTATTGCAATTAAAATTAGTAGAACATATAGGGAGTTAAGACATTGAATCAAGAACACATAATGGGCAGTATCTTACCTAGAGGCATCAAACTAAGGTCAGAGGCAAGGTACAGAAAGGATGTTCCCTTCTTCCCTACTACTCAACAATATGGAGGTAATGGTTAATGCAATTAGACAAAAGAAAATAATCAGAAGCATAAAAATTTGAAAAGAAGGGGTAAAACCATCCCTATTTGCAGATGACATGCTATTATACCCGGAAATTCCCTTCACCTCCCCCCAAAATCACTGCTAAAACTAATACAAACAGTAAAATAATTTTAAAGAGCAGATTACAATTAAATATAAAATATAAGTAGCTTTCATAAGCAAACAATAAGTAATTAGAAGATATAATGGAAGAGAAGATCACATTTGCAATAGCAACAAGAAATGTATATACTTAAGAATAAACTTAAGAAATTTTCAAAAGTTATGAGGAAAACTTTAAACTCTTTACAACACAAAAAGATTTGAACAAATGGAAAGTCTTCCCTTGTTCTTGGACAGAACAACTCTATATTGAGATATCAGTTCTCCTAAGTTACTTTATAAATCTAATGCACCTCCCCAGAAAAAGACCAACAAGCTTTTCTTCTGTAACTAGAAAAAATATAAAGTTCATATGAAAAAGCAAACAAAAAAGAATACCCAAGAAAAGTCTGTAAAAAAAAAACAAAAAAAACTATGAGGTGGGCTTGGCATTACCAAATACTAAAACATGCTATGAAGTCTCAATAATTAAAAGACAGTGAGATAACATTTCTCACCCCTAGGATTGGTAAAACTTAAAAAACTTGACAATACATGGCAAGGTTGTAGGGAACAGGCACTTTCATCAGTGGCTGGTAGGAACACAAAACAGTTCTTTCCTACAAAGGAGAATTTAACAAAACTACACATGCATTCATTCTTTGACTGCTAGGTCAATCCATACCTTAATTATTTACTCTGAAGATATACCTCCAACAATTTTAAAATATGACTGCATAAAGTTACTTAGATTTGCATAAGATTATTCATTTTGGCATTATTTGCATTGGAAACAACCTAAGTGCCATTATACAGGAGACTGATTGAATAAACTAGGATACCTCCACACAATGGAGTACTATGCAGCTGTAAAAAAAAAAAGATCTCTATGAACTGATTTAAAGTGATTTTAAAGATATATTGTTAAGTGAAAAGGGGCAAAATACCAAAAAAAAAAAGTGTACTTTCTTCAATTTAAGAAGGAAAACTAAGAATGCATATATGTATGTATATATGTATTTCTCTGCTTATTTTTGCAAAAAGAAACACAGGAAGAATAACAAAAACTAAGGAAACTGGTTACCAACAGACCACGGGTGGGAATGAGGTAGAAGAGACAGGGAAGAGAAGAACCCCTGAGTATACCTTGTCTTAAATTTTGATTTTAGAAACTTAAGTGCTTTACAAATACATAAGTAAAAGTAAATGAACAAAGATGAGGGAAAACACAAAATTGACAACAAATGGAAAAAGTATGAATTCTTATGTTATTTGAAATGAATAACAAACACTCGGGGAAAAAAATGAATCCAAGCATTGTGAAACTTTGAACACAATACTTAATCCATATACAGTGGTACCTCGGTATTCATCATTAATTGGTTCTGGGAGGCGCGATGAGTACCAAACAAATTTTTCCCGTATGGAATAATATAAATAAATTGAATGCTTTCCCAAACCAAAGACAATGTACATTTTTAAGGCAATATGTAAAAATACAGGGTTGTATATCATTACTTTACATGAGAAATAAACCTAGAAATTAATAGATACTTAGATTAAGTAAAATAAAAACTTCACTTTACCTGTACTGAGAAGAGTCCATGGCCGAATGGGATGGTGGGAGAAGAGCAGTGAGGAGAGGAGGTTACATGGAGTGTTGCTTGGAAGGAGAGTCCCCCTCCAACAGAACACTGGGCACTTGCATTTCAGGTGTTCTTTCTCTTTTCTGCCTTTTTTCAACTTGCACCACAGGCTCTGACACACTCTTTGTCACCTTCGCTAAAAACTTATCCAATGAGGACTGCTTCTGTCTTCTTTTCAGAATTCCTCGAACGTGTGAAATTGTTTGGTTATTGAATAAATTCACATTTCTGCTTGTCAGAGCTTTGTCCAGATGGTACTTCTCCACAAAGTTTTGAACTTCTGCCCATTGTGCACACATTTCTTTTTATCAAGGAACTGGGGACATCCTCCCTTATCTCCTCCTCACCTGAAGAAATCTCCTCAGCCACCTCTTGTTGTTGCTCCTTTTGTAGTTCCTGCAGCTCCTCAGTGCTGAGCTCTTCACTATGTTCCTCTACTAACTTCTCAACATCAGCAGCATCGACTTCTAGATCCATTGATTGGCCCAATGATACAATATCCTGCACAACTGTACCTTCTGTACCTGCAGGCTTGGGGTCAGCCTCAAACCCTTCAAAATCTCTTAGTCACAGCTTCTGGCCACAAATTCCTCCATGCCGAATTCACTGTCCTATAAGAGACTTTGTTCCAGGCCTTATCAAAAAGGTTAAAGCAGTGCAGGATATTGAAATGTTCCTTCCAGAATTCTGTGAGGGTCAACTAGGTGTCAGAGGTGATCTCAAAACATCTCTGGAAAACTGCCTTGGTGTACAACCTTTTGAAGCTTGAAATGACTTGTTGGTCCATGGGCTGGATGAGAGTAGTAGTGTTAGAGGGCAGGAACCTTACAGTGATGAAGCTGAATTCCTCCAGTAAGTCATCCTCCAAGCCTGGAGGGTTGGCAGGTGCACTGTCCAAAAGCAGGAGCACTTTCAGAGGCAAATTTTTCTCCAGCAAATCTTTTTTCACTGAGGGACCAAACACTTCACTTATCCACTCAGTAAAAAATTGCCTCATGACCCAAGCTTTGCTGTTTGCCCTCCCCATCACATGGAATTTGCTTTTTATGACATTATGCATCTTGAAAACTCACGGGTTTTCATTATGATAGACTAGTAGATGACTGAATTTTAAGTCCCCACTAGCATTTCCACACAACAATAGTGTGAGCCTGTCCTTCATTGGTTTGTGGCCTGGTAATGTCTTCTCCTTTTTGGTAATGTAGGTTCTACTCGGCATTTTTTTCCAAAAAATTCCAGTCTCATCACAGATAAAAACTCAGTGGGGAATGAAACCCTTAGCCTCTCCGTAGTCTTGAAATTCACTGATGAATTCATCATCAGCCTTTTTATTAGCACTTGCTGCCTCGCCATGCCTCACAACACTATGGATGCTGGTCCTCTTTTTAAAATTATCCAGCCAGCCATGGCTGTCCTTAAAAACTTCAACAGTCTCATCACTTGGTTCTGGTTTGTTTTGCAAAAGATCGGCATGCAATACTTTAGCTTTTTCACATGTCATGGCTTCCGATACACTGTCACCCGCTAACTGTTTCTCGTTTACACAAATTAATAACAGCTTTTCCACTTCCTTGAGTGTTTGGGAACGCTGCTTTGTTACTGCTTTAACTCTTTTCGCAACATCAGCCTTTTTTATCACTTCTTTATTATTAATGATGGTAGAGACTGTTGTTCTAGGCATACCGTATTCCCTAGCAAGATCAGTAATGTAACACCACTCTCATATTTACCTATTATTTCTTTTTTTTGCTCAATGGTGGTGCGAAGTAATTTTCTTTTCTGCTCAGTGTTATCACTGCTTATTTTCTTAGGACCCATGATGAGGAAAAAAAATGCAAAAATACACAAAATGACCACAGAAGCTAAGACAAGACCACAATGTGATGTGCACAGGGCAAGAGCTACCTCGTGACTAACAGGGGACCCTTTGCTTCTGCTGGAAAAGGTAGCCATGTCACGAAGCAACCGATCCTAACAAGTTCTAGCTTGTGCATTGAGTACCAAACAAATGACACGTACTGAGACAAAATATTCATGTCAAAATGCGTCAAGTACCAAATTCGATGAGTTTCAAAGCAGTCGAGTACCAAGACATGACTGTATTATCAGTCTAAGCACAAAAAGACTGCAAATAAATCTTTAATTCTACATGGTAGGTTTATTGTTCATAGTAGTATGTGTATAGCAATTCAAACACTATTCTATGTGTATTGCAGAACTGAGAAATAAATAAATATACTCTCATAGGGATCTAGCATTCTCATTGTGGAAGAGGGGCAACATATAGAATGGAAGAAGGCAAGAAGAAACCTGTGGTGTGATTGTAATTAGGTATCAGTACCTATCATGATTTTCAAAATATGTGTTTTTATATATTTACATGTAAAATAAACTTATTCTCTTACTCTATCCCCTTAAAGGGGTTGGAAGCAAAGATAATCCAACAGCAATGAGCATAGGTACCACCCAAATCTTGGTTTCTAAATATTATTCCAGGGAAGTAGATGTGGCTCGAGCTGTTGGGCACCCGCCTACCACATGGGAGGTCCCGGGTACGGCTCCTGGTGCCTTTTAAAGAAGATGAGCAAGACAGCAAGCTGACACAATGAGATGACTCAACGAGATGACACAACAAGGACACACAATGAGAAAACAACAAGCGGGGAGTGGATGTGGCTCAAGCGATTGGGTGCCTCCCTCCCACATGGGAGGCCCCAGGTTTGGTTCCTGGTGCCTCCTAAAAAGAAAATGAGGAGACGCAGAGAGTACACAATGAATAGACACAGGGAGCAGACAGTGAGCACAAACAATGAGGGGTGGTGGGGGAGGGGGAGAGAAATAAATCTTTTAAATAAATAAATAAATAAATAAATAAATATTATTCCACACTAAAAGGAATCTGGACTCCTAGGAGAAATAGTTAACTCTAGGGCTGGGTAGGTAAAATATAGTTAACCCTGGAAGATCTTATTGTGTCACAAAACCAAGGAAGAGCTAAAAAATGATAGAAACATGTTAAAAAGGACACAGGGAACAGCTTGAAACGGCTCACAGTGGTCAAATCTGAACACAATTTCAGATCAAAATTTGTAATGATAATAGATTTCAACCTATTGTATAAAATAAAAATCAAATAAATAAGAATGAAAATCTTTTTCCTTACAATAGATTGCCAACTAATAAATATAGAAGAAATGATAGTATTACATAATAAGCATCTTGTATCCATCAAGATTCAATGAATATTAATTCAGGCAAGAATTATCAATGGATGTTAAAACTTCCAGGTAAAAGGTTTAATGGTGAGCAAGATATTTATACATTCTCGAAGTATGTCCCCATAGGTTCCTTACTGATTACAAAAAGGAAAATGGCAACTTATAGTAGAGGAGAAATCTGGAGGACAGCACCTTAACCAAAGATAATATCAGCAATACTGGGAAAAAGTGATGATGATGCACCTTTTGCCAAAAATTCCTAGCCTAAATCTAATCCTGAAAAAAAACATCAGACAAATCCAAATTCTATGGTATATTTAGCGTATGCTATTTTAAAAAGGTAATATGAAAGATGGAAAAAAGGCTGAAGAATTGAGATATGACAACTAAATGTAATACAAGATCCAGGATGCGGGGGTAAAAGCGGTAAGATTGCTATAAAAGATAGCTTTGGGACAATTGGCAACATTTGAATAAGGTCTGTATATTAGACAATACAATTGTATCCATGTTAAGTTTTCTGAATTTGATAATTGTACTATGGCTATACAAAAGAATGTCCCTCTTCTTAGATGATATATATTTATGCTTAGAAGTAATGGGGCATGGTATCCATGACTTACTCTCAAATGATTAAACACAGCAATAATAACAGTAATATGTATGTCTATATATACACCATCACATATAAAAAGAAAACCATAAAGCAATTTGGCAAAATAACAACTGGTTAACCTAAATATATACAAAAGTTCACACATTAGACAGCAAAAAATTTTAAATTAACAATTTAAAAAAAACAGAAAACATGGCAAGGAAAGGAAACATGATAGGTTCATCATTTCTAAACAGGACTTTCCCAATATCAAAACTAGATTTTTCACTACTAAAATAAATTAATACATTGAAATGTGGGGTAACCTGGAAAAATTACACAGACATTAGAAAGTTTAACTATTTGGTGACAAAAAATAAAAAGATAATACAAAACCAGTACTTAAGCACTCATGACAGGCCACCTATTTGCTTCTGAGCGCACTTGGAGGTAGAACCTTCTAAGGTACTATAACTACCGTTTATGATGTACTAATTGGTCTGGTCTGTGCTCAAGTACATTGAAAATTCATTTAATCTATGAACCATATGAAAGTGTGATCAACCTGAGCATTATTACTGACAAATTTAAGTACAGCTCCATCTCTAAAGTACCACTAGTTAGGAATTTTCTGTATAGGGCCTCTAATGGATGGTGCCCTCTTTGTCCTAATTTTACAGAAGAATGTTCTATTGACCTCATGTGTGTTTATGCTGACATTTTATTTACATAAAACTCATCACCGGGCTAGGAAAGAGACAGAAATAAAATTTCACCCTAAAATACTTCATCATGAAAAATATTTGTTATAAATATATAATAAACATCATTTCTGCACATACAGCAACTCACTATTGGACACTGTAGTAAGAATTTACCAAGTACAATAGTAAGAACTCAGAAAGCAAAAACGGAATTATATAGATATTTACCATATTTTGTTATAAGATATATATCCAAACAATAGGTTATTATACCGCTTATTCCAATTCTGCTTCATAAAAAGTAACATTTTAGTTTAGCCCATTATATGGTAATGAAAACATCACTTACTGATAGAAGCAAATACTAAACATGCCTGGAACATGGAATATACCTGAAGATATTTAGTAACTGTGGATAATGGAGGGTTATGTACATGACTATGCTTTGTAAAATGTAAAGCAGGCCTATCACCAGGGAAGGAAATCAGGGAGGTGGAAGTTGGAAAGTGTTACTTGAAAGTATGTAAAACATACTTTCCAGACTGGCAATTATGGTTGACACTGAAGATTGGGAATTGGATATAACTTATAGCCTGTCTTTTTAAAGAAGGAACCCACATGGCCAAGAAGAAAAAAGTTTGAGTGGTGTAAAGAAGCCTTTTTCTGTGTAATTTTTAAGTAGATTAAATAAATCATCTAGGTTTGAAATTTGAAATAAAGTCTCACATATGAAAGTGCTTTAAAAATTGAAAGTAAAGTGCATTAAACAAAACAAGCTACTGTGGAATATTGTAATTTTTAAAGGACTTTTTACAATGTAAGTTAACTCCCTTAAGCAGTATTGGGATAGACCAACAAAATCTTCACAAAGAAAATAAGCACTAAGTAATGTGAAAAAAAAATGGTATTCTGTTTGGGAAAAATATTATAAAATACTATATAAAAATGCATATATTAAGAAAATTCTCTAATTAGGAATAATTGAAGTAAAACATTTAAAACTAATTAAGAAAAATCCAAGTTATACAAATACAGTTAGGATAAGTTAGAATTGGCAGTTCATTTACCACTTCTTTTTTTCCCCTTAAGTGAAGCCCTTGTTCCCATCTCTGGAAGCCCAGAGTCTAGGTATAGGGTGTGTTTAGACTCTGCTTAGGGGCAAAAGGAGTAGTCTGAGCAGGTGTCCCTAGAGCAGATATCATCTAGAGCAGAGGTTCTTAACCTTTTTTTGTTCCACAGACCCCTTTGCCAGTCAGGTGAAAACCACAGACCCCTTTCTAAGTCCACATGATACTGTATATTATTTAATAAGTATAGCACACTTGCACCAACACATCCCCACAAGAATAATGTTTTTTGAATTTCAATTCAAGCTCATGGACTCCTTGTTAAGAACCCCTGCCCTAGATGTAGCCCTGGCCAACATGTTGATGCCAAGTTAAACCAGTTATCTCAACAACTAAATTGGTTTCATTACAATAAGTATATCAGCTGTTCTCAAACATCAACATACTTAATAATCATCTGGGGTGCTCTTTTTAAAAATACAGCGTATCAAACTATTAATACCTGAAATCTATGATCAATTTTAGCATTACTAAAATTAGACATCATATGCCTCATAATAGGATGAAAAGCACAGCACTGCCTATTAAGTATGCATAAAAATTTCAACCTGAATTTTTATCAACCTTTAGATCAAATTATGAATTTTCAGTAAATACAAGGGATAGAAGAACAAGGTAATGGACACAACATGGAAGAAATCAACCAAATTCAGAATTTGGGACACTGCAAAGGACAAATTACTTTAACAAATCAATGACATGGTTGAAAATGTTAAGAGACTTAGAAAATAAAATGGCACCAAACAGTAACAACAAAAACAACAGATTCTTCCTGGGCCCTTGGCACAAAATTCTGTTTCAGTAAGACAGGGGTGGAGCCCTGCAAACATTGTCTTAGATATTGGAAAACTATGGACCTATCATTTTTGGGCAACAATTCAGCAGGTGATAACTATTCCTAGGCATTACCAAGAGATTTCAGTTCCAGCAATAGGTTATTGCAATGTACTTAGCCAACAGGGCATATATCTTGTAGAAATGAATTAACCCACAATTCACAACATAAGGAATACACAAAAGGTAGCCAAGGACAAGGGAAAATTTTAAAACTATTTTGAAACAGAAAAATATGCTCGATTCTATTTTAAAAGCACACACTTAATGAAATTCATAGACAACCCGAATGCTGCCGAGAGTGACAATTTCGTCTAAACCAACTCTTTATTCCCAGTCCCCCAAAAGTTTTATTTGCTAAATGCATGCATTAATAAATTTTTATGATAGATAATTAATACTCCCTACCATTATGTGTGTGTGTGGGTGTATATACATGTAAGCATTTTAGTGCACTTTTGAAACTAATTAAGAAAAAGGACTTTTTACCTTAGCTCTATTTCCTTAGCTCTACTACAGATAACCAAACTAAGCATATTATTTACATTTATTTTAAATTTAAAAGCCAATGCTTTTGCTTTTCATAAAAATTATACATATAAATTTCAAGTTATAAAATATTTTGAAGATACTCTTTACTCCTAACGTCTTTTTTTTTTTGATTCCAGTAAGTCTGGTCCTTAAACAAATACCTACTTCTAAAAAGCTTTCACTAATATCAAAATTCATGATATTACTAATTTTTGAAATCATAGAGCCAAAGCAAATGCCATTTCTTAGGACTACCACCATATTTCAACAAAAGCAGTAACTATTCTATAAAACAACTTGACAAATGATTCTGCCACAACTCTCAAGACTTATTTAGACAAATTTGAAAAAAAGAATCTTAAACACAAATATTGTCTTAAAAAAAAAAACGCATCTAATTAGAATGATGGACAGACACTAGGGAGGTAAAGTGCAGTTACTTGCCTTGGCAGGGGGCGGGGGGGAAATGGCGCTGGTGGTTCAAATAAGAATCTTGGGTGAAAAGAAGAGAATTTTTCTTTTGCAAACTCAACAAATCAAATCAAATTAACCATAAATTATTTTGTTGTAAATAGTATCATGCAAATAAATGAACTATTGCCTGTCACTTTTTTTTTTTTTTTGGCCATTTGTCTTATATCACATTATAAACAGTGAAAAAACATTTTATGCATCTACAATGACATCTTCCCCTATTACGGACAAAGAAGGCCATTCACTATATCTCCTAAGTTCAACTTTTCTTCTACTAACACTTGGCCTACAATAATTCTTTACCTTTCTTTTCCTGGAAATGAACACAAGATAATCTTAATGCTCTCCTTTGCCCACTTCAAAAAAACATTTAACAAGTATTACCAATATAATTTTTTATAGCGCTTGATAAAGATATGCAATAGCTCCACAAAAATTATTTAAATTTATGTTTATATATCTCAATATAAATATATATATATTCACCTCTCATCTCTCATTTTCTCCATTGTTGTCCAAATTTAGCTTTTCTTCCTTAATTCTTATTTTTTCAAGCTCAGAGTTTCCCAAACTGTACTCCACAGAATTTAGTAGGTGTTCCTCACACATGGGTTTCACAGTATACCCTGGTGGTGCATGGTAACACTACAATGGTGGCAGGAGAGATAATAGCATTTCCCCAAATTTTCAATGTACATTAATAAAATAAAGTCTCTAAGGAGTCTGCAATAAAGTAACCCAAGTTTAGTGTTATTGCTCAAATTTATTTGATTTTTTTCAAGGAAACATTAACATTTCAGGAAAACTACAGCTTCAAAGAGCACAAATTTGGAATTTCTACTCTTTTGGGTCCTAAATACCAAAAACTGTGGTGGTGTAGCGGTGGTGGTGGTAACAAATCAAAGGAATAGAGACAGAGAGAATACCCTCCCTTCTACCCATCCCTGCCCTATATATGCCTTCTAATTCACTATTCAGACAAGCCTCATTTTTACCATTAAACTTTAGGAGGTTCTATACTACTCTGGAAAATGCCCGATAAGCAGCCTTCATAAAATAGTAATAAAGACTAAATACTTTATTTAAAAATGTTTTGAGTACTTGTTCACTGACTTAAACACCTAAATTTCAAGAAATTAAAATGTTAATTTTCCTTCCTTTTCCAACTCACAATTTCATTCAGTTTGGGAAATGTAAAAGATCCACAGTAGCGATTTACTCTTCTATCAAAGAAGTTATAATGGATTTCAAACACAATCAATTATGAAAATGCTGAATCCACCAAAGAGATGAGGTAGGAGTATAAAGGAGTACTTCTATTTAGAAATATATGTCTCTAGTTGAAATGCAAAAAGTATCTAAAATTTTTTGAATCAAAATTAAGTTCTCAGTTTGTATCCTCAGTGAAGTGTATAACCAGCTATCTTGAAAAGAGTAAGATTTATTTCAATATTAAATTAATTCTACCTTGGGGTAAATTTAAGCTGTTTAGTATCAGTACCAAAACATAAATCATAGCTGAGCTTTGATCACTCTTTCAACTTTCTCTTTCTACTCTTCCTTTCAACAAGTCTGCATACCTTTAAAATGTAATGGATTTATCTATGAGACATCAAAATGAGGTTTTGTTCAAAAAGAAATGACACAGCTCATAAAGTTAAAATACATATACTAATTTATTCAAATACAATTATTCTTCCAGTCTCCAAATTACTTGTATTTTCCCTTCTTGAACAAGAAGAGCAATCTGTTTACCAGTCCTTTTTAGCAATTCACAAACTTAATGTATTATTTTATTTACTTATTCCAATTTTTGAAACTTTGAAGAATTCTTTCACTTAACCTCATGATTCATAAAAGGTTTTCTCACAAAAGAACTGATCTATTTGGTAGACACTAATTACAGAACACATTGAGTGTATTCATTCCGTTTAACTGGTAAATGTAAACTCCCTCTATTGGTATAATTTAGGGAGGGCTTTATCCATACACCAAGGGGAAAAAATTAGAATTCGCACTGCAACTGAAAATTCACTATAGTGAATTTTCTTTACTTAAATCCTCAACTATTTGAGATAGCTCTTAAATATTCACACCAAAGCTTCAAATTCTTAATCAAAATAAGAGAAGGAAATTGGCCCACAATCTTAGTCCCAAAACAGAATAAAAAATAACATTCATTGAGCAAATATGGAACATGTTGGGCATGGATATACTTGTGCATAAATTTAACCACATGTAATTTCCAATTTTATTTTAATTTCTTAAAAGTATTTGTGACTAACAAACTGAATTTTAAATAAATATCACTGAATACATGTCATGAATAATTTTTTTTATCCAATTAATGAATGTCCCTACAATCATTTTAAAATTTTTCCACACTCTAATTTCTCTATTTACAAATGTAGGAAATTATACCTTATCCTTTTATATTTATAGGGATGTTCTAATAATAAACATTTGTGGAACACATTTGTGGTTTATGCCAAGTAAGAAACTATATGAAAATATACAGACATCATAGATGATTAATATCCAATTTTTAAAAAAGAGTACATATTAAAAGTAGTCACTTGCTACTGTCTGCATTTTACTTTTAGACTGAGAAATTTTCGTAGGCAATCTACCACTGTATGTATGTTTTGATACAATCAAACTAACTTATGGGGGACCATTAAACTCAACTCTCTATATTTAATGACCCTGTCTGTATCTGTATCAAAACATAAAAATGTTAGAATTTATAATGGCCAGCATATTAGTTTGCTCTTCCTTGTTTAAATATCTGTAATACTATGAAGATACATCATAAAATACTAGATTAATGCCATCAATTCAATTAATAGTAAAATTACAGGGGAATGTAAGCAAATATTAAACTTGTAGAGCCAATAAGATCTAACACATGTTGTCAATAAGATCTAACACATGTTCTGACAGTCTTACAATATTGGTCAAATTAAAAAGCAGTCAGTGGTTAAAAAAACATTATTACACCTGTGACTTATAAAACACAATGTTATATGCTCATCAGAAACTATTATATTCCATTTGATGAAACAAAAGAGTTAACTTACAAAGTCACTTGATTATCATTTCTTACTATGAAAAAGCACTCTTATGGTTAAGTGACAGAATTACTGTTAAAGCTTGGCATCCTGTCTGCCACTTAGGATTTTTCAGAAGAAGGTGTAAAACCCAACATAATACATATCCTCTAACTGTACAAATATTAAACCCCTAGGGAAAAATTCTTTCAAGGTTGGTAGTAACCAATTTTTGACCAGCATATTTCTTTTGTATTTCTTTACAAGGCATGCAAATCTTCACATGGTTTTATTTTCCAAAACAAATGCTTCAACTTTTTTCCTAGTAGCCTAGCTACAACTCTACAAAAACAAACCTGGAGAGTAACATATAGAGGGAAAACAAGTTTGGCTAAGGACATAGTCCAAAAAAAGCACCTTCTAATAAGATCATAAAGCCCAAACTGATCGGAGGACAATGTAAACAGTTGCAAACAACCTTGAAACTATATAGCTAAAAACAGTACCTAAAGTATAATCAATTGATGATATAATCCCAAGTTGGAAATTACATTATTTACGATTAACTTTTGTAAAAAATTGGAAGTCTAGGCTTTAAACTGATTATGCTAAAATCTTGTTAACATGAATGTAAGTACTTCAGAAAAATATACATCTCATTAACCACATAAATCACTGAGTAGTTTTTGGATATTAAATTTCAATCAATCAACCAATCCAATAAATATCAGGCCTAACTTTAAAATATTTATTTCAAACTGTCTAAAATCTAAATGGTAAAACTGATTGCCATAAACTAAAACATATATTTAGCAATATTCCTCTCAATATTATCAATGTACAATGGAAATGAGCAAGTCAATGTCACCATAAATATCAAATTCTATACTTCTCATCCCATTACAAAATCAACAGTTTGAAGTGTTGATTTTTTGTTTTTTTTTAATTTAGCCCTTTATTTAAAAATATACCGGCACACATGCCATCACACACAAACAAACAACAAAACAGACAGCAACTAAGCCTACTTAGTATTTTCTAGACTTCTGCATAACTCAGTAACTACTCCACAAAGTTCTGTGAACTCTTCAGCTTCAAGCCAGAAGTCAATCTAAGATAGCCAATAGAAAGTGCACCTGTGCAATTTCTGCATTTCCTATTTCAGAATGCTGAAAATGACACAGAATAACTGTGCATTTTGAGCAATAATAAATGCAAAACCCAAATTATGCAGAAGCCACATTACAAAAAAGGTCATCTTGTAACATCATAATAAAAAGCAATAAATACAAAGAGTATTATTTGAGTTTTGATCAACCACCACCAACTAAGGACCCTCTATGGGTAAACAAACATTAAAATGAAAAGATGACATAGTAAATTACACAACAAAAATATTCCTAGAAGAATAACTGGGAGGGGGAAAAAAACTCACAAAATATATTATTTAAACTGTATCATATAACAGCAGAATAAGAAATTTTGCTGTCAAATAAGCAGTAAAAAAAGAAGGGGGAGAATCAAAGAAAATCCCCAAACCATAATATCCTGTTTCACAGTATCCCTTATTTCCCTAAAGATATAATAATCCTTTCAAATGTTCTTAAGTCACTCAAAATTTTGACAAAGGATGATTCTAAAAACAATCCTGGTCACCTAAGGCATCAACATGTTATGTAGAAATATCTAAAAATCTACTCAATGACACGGTTCTATACTAAAGGTTCCATTTTTCAAAAAATCCTTAAAGTCATAAAAAGGTAAAAGAGTTTCCAAACAAAAAAAATTTCCCTAGGGATACAAAGTTTCATTAACTATCTTAACTCTTACACTGAACATCACCTTTCTGCCCCTCCGTGGATATCAAACAATCAATAACAATGTCACAAAAGAATGTTTACCAAAATGGGGGGGGGGGTGTCACCTGTAAAGTTTTTATATGAAAAATGTAAACAGTTCTAAAATAGGTGAGGAAAACCTGCACCTTCCCATTCACACTTTATTGATATTTAATGTTTATCCGAATGAAATTAATAGGTGATTAGAAACCGTTTTGTGTGCAAGGTTTTGTTTTTTCTTTCTGTTTTATGCTAGAAACAAATCTCCCCCTAAATCCCTTAAGTCCCTGATTTCCAAATACTGTGAAAGAGTTACTACTACTCACCGCAAGTAATACTGTTTTAAAGCAAAGGCAGCGTTAGAACAACTTCTGGGAAAGTTGAACTCTTCAACAATTTCTCCCCACTGATTCTTCTCAGAAACCTGTTAAAAACACAAGGCACACTTGTCTGAAAGTGCACAATCCAGGAAAACCCTGACCTAACTATGAAATAAATACCCATTCTACAGAGATCTGGAGATACCTAAGACATCGGC